>JAMKQA010017771.1:0-37993 GCA_024699735.1 Posidonia australis | reverse complement strand
CCATAAGTACCTCCACCAAGTTAGAAAAGGATGAGAATGGTAAGAAGGTAGATCAAAAAGTATATAGAAGAATGATTGGATCACTCCTATATCTAACAGTTAGTAGACCTGATATAATGTTTAGTGTATGTTTGTGTGCTAGATTTCAAGCCTCACCTATAGAATCACACATGAAAGCAGTTAAGAGGATTCTAAGATATTTAAATGGATCAATTGAGTTAGGGCTATACTATCCTAATAATACCAGCCTGGATCTTATAGGGTATAGTGATGCCGATTATGCCGGATGTAGAACTAATCGCAAAAGCACCAGTGGAACTTGTCAATTTCTAGGGTACTCATCAGTCTCTTGTTTCAGTAAGAAACAAAATTGTGTTGTACTCTCAACAACGGAGGCTGAATATATTGCAGCCGAGTGTTGTTGTGCTCAAATTCGTTGGATGAAACAAACATTACAATACTTTGGAATAATGATATCAACCACTCCAATATTCTGTGATAATACAAGTGCAATAAATTTAGCAAAAAATCCAGTTCATCACTCTAGGACTAAGCACATAGAAGTAAGACATCATTTCCTAAGAGACAATGTACTTAAAAATAATATTAAATTGGAATTTACCTCAACTTAGGAAAAATTAGCAGCTATATTTACAAAACCTCTTGATGAACAACAATTTGTTAAAATTAGAAGAGATCTAGGTATTTGTCAATTATCAGATATCTCATAAAAATTACCTTGTGTACATTTTCGGAATACCGAAGGTATCTGCCGAAACTTACTGGATCGGCATACCGAAAATAAAACGGTATACTGATTTTATGACAGATTTTTCAGAATGATTGTTTCGACATACCGAAAATATGCGGTATACCGAAAGCCCTTGTGTCTAATTTTTCAGTACACCGAAGCATGTACCGATACATCTTCCGAAACTTCCTGAGGATGATTTCGGCATACCGAGATAAATTTCGGTATACCGAATTACTCGCAAACTCTGTTTTAAAACCTAAAATCTAGGGTTTTCTTTTTCATTGTTTCAAAATTCAGTCGACCGATCCCCTCCGCCGACCTCTCCTCTTTCTCTCCCTCGTCCAAGGGTTCTTCCTCCTCAAGTGTTTTCGACCTTCTCCGCTCCCTCGTCTCCACCAATGGCACCCAAGAAGATGCTCACGTCCAAGGGCAAGAGGAAGCAAACGGAAGATGCTACGGCTGAATCGAATACCCAAGTTCCCAAATACCGATTTGTCGACAATGAAGCCGAGAAAGCTCATCGAGAACGATTTGCAAATAGAGAGGTACTCACCGGAAGAAGAATAATCTTTCATGAACTTGAATCCATCAAACCTCTATTTGATTTCCAGGGCTTAGTTCTATTTTTAAGTTCTATAGGTGATAGTTTGTATTATCCTACCCTAGTATCCCAATTCTATGCAAATATCACATATTCTCACTCTCTGACACATTCCTATATATGTGGGACTACCATAGAATTTGATGATGTTTTACTAGGTCAATTATTCAAAATTCCATATTCAAGGACGAATATCACTCTTTCTATCTATGAGTTAGATTAGTTTTATGCTGAAATGAACAAAGCCATCTCCTTGAATCCTAGGAGCACATTCAAACCCACTAAGATTAAACAACTTACTAAACAATCTCGAATTATTGCCTATATTGTAGCAGCCAATCTAGTTCAAAAGAAGGGTCATCAAGACGAGTTAAGTGAACTTACCTTTAAAGCAAATTCTTGTAAATTCCTGTAAATTTTGTCTATGCTATTGTCAAGCAAATTCCTGTAAATTGGGGTCAAGTCATTTTTCATTGTATTACCCATGTCAAAACAAAATTGTTTTTTGGACCTCCCTTAACATATCTGTTTGAAAATTATGAAATTTCTCTTGATGATGAACCGAGTCTTCCAGTCAAAACCAAACCTTTAGGAACTCAAGCCATTGCCAAAATGGAACAATCCATTGAGCTGCATAGTAAACTCCAAAATCTTCCAGTGGGTTCCTCTTCTACACCATCACAACTAAGAACAAGACCTGAAGACTCCAGCTCTGAAGAAGAGGCGGCAGATGAGTAAGACATTTCCAAGAGATTGGATTCGATCCAACAACAAATGGCTGAGATAACTCTTCAACAAACGAAAATGATGGATATTCAAATTCAACAGCAAAAGTTAATCTCAAAAGTGATGCTCCAACAGAATCAAAGACATCAAAAATATATGGAAAGCATCAAGAAGTTGACTGATTGGGTCGAGACAAACCAAGACACGCTTCAAGAATATCACCAGGATATTCTTGAACACATTAATCCGCCTTCTCCTTAATTTTATTGTAATTTGGATGTTTTTACATTGAACTTATACTATATATTGGATGTTTTGATCATCTGTTTTGCTATTATATGCTTTTTGATTATGTCAAAAAGGGGGAGTAATAATAATATATGAAAATATATGACATGAGAATATCAATCTATGACAAAGGGAAGCTTAGTTTAAGGGGGAGAAAAAGTCAAAAGAAGCTAGGTTCAGCTTAAGGGGGGAGGAAAAGTCAAAAGAAGCTGAGTCTACATTTTAATTTGATATTCTGATATTTTAATTTTGTCATCATCAAAAAGGGAGAGATTGTTAGAAATATCTTTTTGTTTTGATGATTACACCTAGATTAATTTTTTGTATATTTTCATAGAAATAAAAGGCTGAAGGATTTATATGTTGTAAATGTATGTACTCAGAAAAATGATTGAAGAATGTAATTAAGTTATGTAACGTTTATTTTGTAAAAAGTCAAATATTTATAAAGTTTCATGAAGTATCAAAATCGACATACCGAAGGAAAATCGGCATACTGATCCAGGAGAAAACGACATACTTCACGGCGTTCCGAATTCAAAGAAGAAGAAACCAGAATCGGCATACCGATCCAGGAGAAAACGACACTTACATCGGAATTCCGGGAAAAACTGAGGAGATAAAGATGAAGACAAAAACGGCATACCGGCATGAAACGGCATACCGGCATGAAACGCATACCGTTTCAGGAAAAATCGGTATACCGAAATAATTTCAGCATACCGAATTGCCCGTCAAGTGCAGACTGAAGATTAATTTTACATACCGGAGGTCAAAACGGCATACCGAAAGACTAGCCGTTTGTGACCGTTTTCTAGTCGTTAGACACATGTTTCGATGGTCTTATGGCAATAAATAGGACTCGATTAAGACTCGATAAGGACACACATCTACATACTTGTAATTCTATGTTCTTTCTGTCATATATTCTCCTCACAAGCGATATTCTAAAGCTATTGTTGTAATCGAGCTTTGTGAGAAGGAAGTTTCAAACTTGTAAAGCATCAGGCAAAGGCTCTAGCTTCTCGAGATAGAGAAGTGGGAGGAGAAAGAGAGGAGTTGGTGGGACAACCAACAAGTAAGTTCTTTATTGTTTTAAGAATAAGGGAAAAATCTCAAGAGGATCTTGAGAAGTGGACTAGGCTGGGATTGCCGAACTACTATAAATCGCTTGTGTTTTCAATTTCTCTCATCTCCATCTTATGCATTTATTTTCTGTGCCATCAAGTGTATATGATAAGTATTAGTTGATTAAACACATTGCTTGTAATTTCTAATAATATCTAAAATTGGGTAAAGTAATATTAAAAACTAAGATTCTCTATTCATCCCCCATCTAGAGAAGCCTTTCGATCCTACATGCACCACACTGGAGCACTAAGGTGGCGCACCTAACCAGAGCACCATCCTGACGCACCATCCTGGTGCACTAGTCTGGTCAGAGAGCAAATCATCATCTTTGTATCATGACCTGCATGCTTTCCCGGGTGTTTTTGACTTTGATTTTTATTGTGTTGATTCTCTGATATGTCATGTCTTTGCATGCATGATTTCAGTCTTAGATGACATTGTTTTTAAGTTTTTTTTTGCATCTTGCATATTCAGCCTTGCTGAAATCTCGTGAGCTGATTACCCCATGAACTATTGTTTGGGAGGTTCTTATGCAACAGTCCATGATCCAGAGCTGGATAGCATTGGCTGAACCTTGTTGTTTTTTTACTTAGCATAAGGATGGTGTGGTCTTGTGTGAGGCATACAGCCCTTGAGCATGTTTGGACTTTGATGTATACTCATGTTGTATTCTTTGATGAGTTTGCGAGTTTGCAAGTTTACAAGATTTTTACATTACATGGCATTCTGGTTTACTGTCGGATCTATGATTTCCTCTAGCACACTTTCCTGGCACCTTAGTAGAGCACATAGGTAGCGCACCAGTCTGGCGCACCAGTCTATTTTTTGTTGCACGCAGCAACATTTGGCATGGTATTTAGCATATTTCCCGTTTGGATTTGCTTTTGGTTTTCTTTAGTTGTCTTCCTGGATATATCAGGAAGACCCTACTCTGTTTTCAGCCTTTTTTTTACATGATAGTTCATGTTTTGCATATAGTAAAGTGAGGATGAAAATCACTCGGTGTTATTAGATCTTTGATCATATCTGTGCAACATCCTTGCACTGGTGCTTGACCCACCGTATGAGTGACCTTTCTGAGCATTAGGGCACACCCTATAGCCCATGCACTCATGTTTAGCATAAGGCACCACTCACATATAGCATGGCATTACACATCGCCCTCAGGCATACAAAAAAGGCTGAAAAGTCGACATTCCATACAAGTAAAATGAGAAACCCATTAAAAGACCGATTTTCGGGTGCACGAGGGTGCCTAATACCTTCCTCGTGCGTAATAGAGATCCTTGCCCATTTTCTGGTTTATGAAGACCTTTCCATTGGCTTTATTGCATGATTTGAATGTTTTAAGTGGTTTTCCTCGTCTTCCGTTTTTAAATAGATTAGGTGGCGACTCTTGCATTTTATCATTATTTTTATTGATTTGCCGTGACTTTGTCGATCCTCGCGCATTTGGCCTTTCGCGCCAAGCCCGAGGCTGTCACCGGCATGGTTACACTTGCGCCCTCGCCATCTTGGCATGGCTGTGATCTCCTCCCTCTAGCGCGACTCTGCACTGGACTTCCGAGTTGGCATGGTCACAACATCTCTAACATGCATATAGAAAAATAGGGATTTTAAGTACATGCAATTGCACCTAGAGGAGGAAATTAACTATAAAAGAGAATGCATTGAACCTAGAGAAGGAAATTACGATTGGAATTAATGGGTAGCAAAAGGATATCAAGGAAGATGGAAAGGTTCATACAAAAGGAGACTAGTTTCACAATGTAAGTGGATGATGAGAATAATGCCAAGAATGTGAATCAAGTGGAGTTAGTTTTTTGGATTACTAATTGATGGTCGACAAGCATTTAGTGGTGATTAATGGGAAGGAAATTATGAAAGAAGAGGAATAGATTCAATTAACAAAGAAAATAAATAGAACTCTCATATTGATCCTATAGGCATGATTTTGGTTTCTCTTCTTGTCCTAGATGTCAATCATGGGGTTTATAGTCGCTTTTTTCTTTAATTTTCATTTGAGTTATTATATAAATAAGAGAATGGAATAAAATCCATGTTCGTATGCAAGAGGGGAACTCAAATCAGATTTCTATCCAAAATTAGAGTCGAGAAATTTTTATCTTAAACAGATTAGCCTTCTCTTCCTTCTTCTTCTCTCCTTTAACTGAGAGGGAGACAAACTACCGAAATTGGAGGCAACACGTCAGACAATCCCAAATCAAACAAGAAAACTAACTTTTCGCTATCATCTAAAAAAAATTCACTCAAAGGAACGACGAGCGAAGCACTTGAAACAGCTTGACATGATCCGTGTAGTTCTACATCTTTTCCTCGAATGCAGTGGTGATGAAAAGTGACAGTGGAATGCTGTGTTGGTTGTGAGTGCAGGGGTGGAGGTGGTGGTGGTTGTAAGTGTGAAGAGTGGTGAGGAGGATGATGAAGGAAGAAGTAGAAGAGAAAGAAGAAGAGGACAATGAGTGAGGTGGAAGAGGAAAAAGAAGAAGACGACATCTACGGTGGAGAAAGAATAGAAGGAGAAATAAGAAGAGCACGAGGAATGACGAGGAATGACATCGGTATGGCTAGAGTTGACGCAATGGCGGAAACAGAGAGGTATGGTGAGAGATGGCATATACATGGTTAGGATTGACGAAGAGAGGAGAAAGAGAGAGAAGAACGAGATGTGGCGCAATGGTTGGGAGAGTATTCTGGGAGACGTCCTTTCATCGTTTTCAGAGAGTGGATACGGACTTTATAAGGATAAAGATAGAAGTTTTAAGTACATGCAATTACACCAAAGAAATACGACAATTTTCGTATACGTTACCTAATCAAAAACGGTATTCACGTTTTGCTTAAATTCCTATTACGATAGAGGAGATGATAAATATACACCTTTTGCATATATGATGGTGATGCAGAAAAATGTCGCTTGTTGCCAACTTTGTTGAATCAACTTCTCTCTTTTTGATAATTGGATTAACTATCACTTGGCAAAAAAAACTTGTGGAATGATGATGAAGTACGAAATACACTCGCTATCTATGAATGTCGGAAGTTTTAATAATGGATTTCAATCAGTAAAAACAACCATCCGTTTACTCCAAAATTATAAATATTGTAATTCCATTTTATAATGGCAAAACAATATACTACAAATAGTGAGACGACAACCCAGTACTACAAATGTTCTTGTGATATGATTAGTGCGTAAAATAAATTGTCGTAGAATTATTCAAATACTAAATATTTATTTATAAAAACTAAATCTGTGGAAGTCACTAATTTAAATCCAGATCTAGATCTAGATCATTATCATCAGTTCATATGTATACGATAAGTAATTGAAAAAGTCCAGATCCACATTAATATTTATTGTATGTACATGGTAAATCGTCTCAATAAGTTCTTAATATTATAATTTTCAAGTGAGAGAATGGAGAAATAGCCGGTGACATGCTACCCGAACCATGACATGCTTGATAGGTTTTTACAGTCCCACCACAACTGATCTTGAAATATTTACAAAAAAAATAAATATCAAAAAGTATTTAAAGATCTAATTATAAATTTTTAAGATTTGTTCTTGTCATAATCATAATTAATAATTATAAATGCAGAAACATACTTGAATCCATAAAGAAATCGTGAAATTTCTCTTACTACGACGTAGATCCGATCTTCCAAAACACTAAGTTCCTCCTGTTCTTCTTCCTCAAGATGAGAGGCAAGAAAGAAGGAGTTTAAAACTTAAGGTTTGGGAATCATGACCTTATTATATTTAAGACTGTGATATTACATATTTTCAATTTAGTTCATCAGTAAATGAAAAAGCGTCCTTACGGTCTTTGTATCAACCTACATTATTTAAAATGTCAATTTGTTTAACCTAAAAAATTCCAAATAGATCACTGTTACAAGTTTAATCAGAAAATAACGTATAATATTTTAATTATTTTTACATTAATTCAAACATATTATTGAATTTAATTCAACCACACTGACACCTAATCAAAGCAAAGACAAATTTTAATCAAGTGGAGCTGGATTTTCTCACTGGCTTTTCTTCACCAAATTACCTTGCCGACCGTGTTGCTATCCTCTAACGTAGTAACGAACAAGTCGAATTTTAAGTCTTCCATCTTGAGAACTGTCAGCGTATACATGATGACGAAAAAAAAAAAATAAAAAAAATCTTCACCACCTCTTTTTCGGACAAAGCATATCCACGAACTGCCAAGATAAGGATTTCAGCCAATCTCTTCTCCGTTTTTAAGGTGGATCTTTAGATTAATTTTTTCTCCAGAGAACCACATAGACTCGTGGATTAATGTCGAGGAAACAATTGTGTCAAACCCAGTAAGAAAGCTGAATGGGGAACAAATGCGAGTAAACGTCAGCAATTCGTAGTTGTCGTCGTGTTCAATAAAAATATGTCAACAAAAACCATACACAACGAGCATCACATTTCATCAGTAATATCGAGTATAATATGTGAACAACACCAACTGTAAAAACAACCATTAGGATTTTGAAGGATCTCATTGTCGTCATTTTAGATAAAGACCTCTCCAACTACTTCTAGCATTTGATCATTCATCTTGCAACATTTTTGAATCGGTTGTCCAATTACTTCCTCAACTTGCTGCCGACGGAAAACTCATCAATTGTTGCAAAAGTGGTGAATCCCAATTCCACACTCCATTGGAAACATCACATTCAATGTCACATTTTAAGTAAAAAAATTACATTTGACTATCATAATTATCTCATGGATATTGGATAGTCTCTGTTGTAGTTCGTAAATTATAGTTGAGATTATGGTTCTTTTGAAAGCGTTATAAGTTGAATTGTCTCATGCAACAAAATTCTTCAAAATCCGTTGTGAAACGACATGTAAGCACTTCTTAATGAGTCACCTAGTTGTTACCTTGCGAAACATATGCTATTTCGTCCTCTTAATATGAAATTACGTTTTAATTACAAAAAAGGGGAAATAAAATGAATTTACATTTTCACTAGCAATTTAGCACTACCCAACCATCTAGGAAAATAAAATAAAAGGATGACGTCTCCATGTTGCAAAAATAATTGGACCAAGTGATAATAATCGAAAAGGACGACGACATACACATCCTAGAAAGTACCAACCTTGCATACGAGGGCACTTTGGTCATTTAAAAAACAAAACAATTTTAATTCATTCACCATGGACTTTTGCGCCTCCAGAATTATTTTCTCCAAATCCACATATTTTCTTCTCCTCCGATCTCACCTCACCTCCCTCTCCTCCACCTCCACCGCCTCTGCCACCGTTATCGACGCCACCAATCGAGTCCTCAACTCCGCCAGATCCCGACCTCATTCTTCGAAACCCCGGACCTCTGCTTCCGATCCTTCGCCGGTTGTAATTGCAGGGGTCGGTCCGAATTGCGAGGGTCTGGAGTCGATTCTACCCTACGGATCCATGGATTGCGTAAGCTGATCTGGTAGTTGGTGGACGGAGGCGAGATGGCCGCACGACCAGCAGCCCCCGCTCCGAGTATGGAGCAGTTCGAAGCCTACTTCCAGCGAGCGGATCTTGACAAGGATGGGAAGATTACCGGAGAGGAAGCCGTGGCCTTCTTCCAGGGATCCAACTTGCCGAAGAACATCCTCGCTCAGGTGCTGTGTGATATGAGATCTTACTGTTTTTTCTTTTATTGTTTGATGGAATTGGTAAATTGGAGAATACGGTGTGTTTGATTTGTTGTATTTGTTTTAGTTTTGGAGCATCTAATTGGGAAGGCGTTGCATTACTCATCCGTATGTAGGGAATTTGTTCTCCTGTAGAAACCGGATGATTTATGGCGGTGCTCTGGCAGGAGTTGTTTGGAATTATCATACATATAATTCAAACAGTTCTGACTTGACGTTACTGATGGAATTTGCTGGTGGATCTAGGTTATTGTGTTTCCCATTTTAAACTGCACTTGGAACTGCGGTTTTTTGCAAAAAGCACTTTTTCTGCAAAAGTAGTTCCAAACGGATTTTTCTTCTAGAACCTTGTTACGAGAAGCCATGAACGGCTTTTCTATAGTTTGATCTAAGCAAACTGTAGACACAAAAGTTGTAATATATAGCTTCTGCAAAAAGTTGACTTTTGATTAAAGCTTGTAGTCATGATCTATAAGGCTAAAACAAATAAAATATTGATCAATAATTAGCTAAAATACAACACATTGTTATATATATTTCAATTTTCTTAAGTTAGAAAGTAGGCTTTAAGGTAATGTAAAAAAATAATAAATAATAGTATTCTAAAACCATACTTGTTTATCTCTTATCAAGTTTAACATGAATAAAAATATAAATTCATGCATATATTAGAGATATTTAATTATATGTATGTGTATGAATATGTATCAATTTGGTTTGGGTCGGCTAAACTGACATCTCAAATCCAACCAAACCATCTTTTATGGGCTTACGAAATTCTTGAACTAAACCGAACTGTTGTTTATTGAAAAACCGAACCATACCATAAAACTTGATTCAATTTAGTGATTTGAACCAATGAATGTGCTCTCCTAATCCTAGCTATAGTCCCTAGAGTTATGTCTAGGTATTTTGGGTTTTGCATTTTTGGTGGTTCATGATGAAGGAATTGCCACAACTTCCGACATCAAGTTGCTTTCTTCACTCTTCATATTTATTCTTAATAACTTTACAATGATGTCAACTTCTAATTTTTTTGAATAAAGATGTCATTTTCTACATAAAATCGTTTCACAATTTGACACTGATTTTAAAACCTACCACTAAACTTTATTAGATGATAGGATCTCAAAAGAACCAGAAAAGGCTTATTTTTTCATCTGAAGGGAAAATTCAAATAAATAAAGAAGAGTTCAAAGCTGAAGGTGGTCCTAGATTTATAGGATAAGGTTTCTTTTTATCGATCAAACTATGATTTTACCTTGATTCATCAATATGCTTGGTATCAATCATATGAATCATGTTGATCCACTTGCTTCCTTATGAGGTTCGGTTTTCTTCATTTATATCTTGCTAAAGGTGGTGAGACACTTTATGTTTCTCCTTTGTGCATTTATAGTACAATTCCAATACATTGTATGAATATACAATTGATTGTACAGAACACCATAATACCATATTTTCATTGTTTAAAGAATGGGAATAAACTCTCGAATTTCATACTTCATATTGAAGCTTTCACATGATTCAACATGAAATTTAAACTTTTAGTTGCATCTCTCTTCTTTCTCGTGAATGCTCTGGGCATTGTCCTACTAACAATCTGGTTGTTGTTTAACATATGATGATTATATGCTGGGAAAGCCTTCCATTGTACGTGAGAAGTCACATACAGTTCAAAAATATTGAGCATCCAGTGCATAATGTATTTTCCTGTGCTTATATAACATGACGATAATGTTTTGATCTACTATTGGTCAGCAAGTAAATCTCCGTTTACTTTGATGCCAATACTTTCGTCATCACTTATAGAAGATTTAGTTTTAACTCGTTTGGCTTGAATGTAAATAGCGAAGTTCTCCTTTACCATTGGCATAAATCTTCCTTACACATGATTACTTTTTAGTCAGTACATGTTAGACATTACAATTCAAATAGGACAATGCTGATAGAAAACTTCTTCATGTTCATGCAAATTGTAAGATCATGCAAAATATATAGTGAATATATTAGATGTTTTTCAGTCACTTGGCCATATTTGTTCTGTGCAGTAAAGTATCCACCTAGCTTATCTAAGTTGTTCAAGGGAATTCTATTGTGCAATTGCTGAAGTTGGTTACCATAGTACCTATAACCATATTCTAATTGCTGCTTTTTTCTCTTGAATCTATCATATGCAGATATGGATGCACAGCAATAAAAATAATACTGATTACCTAGGACGTGCAGAGTTTTATGATGCATTGAGGCTTGTCACAGTAGCACAGAGTGGGCGACAACTGACAAGAGAGATCATCAAGGCTGCCTTGGAAGGTCCAGCTGCTGCAAGAATTCCACCACCCCACATAAATATTGCAGCAACTCCTGGCCCTCCTGTCAGTCCCATGTTTGCTCCGAGGCCCCAGATGAATACTATGATGCCGTCTTCTACTCAGATGGGCACTTTGCCACCAAATTCATCTCAAAATCTTGGTTTTCGAGGAAGCTCACAGGTCCTTCCGAATGAGGGCCTCAATAACCAGGCATTCCCGTCGTCAGTCAATCAGTTAATGAGGCCACCAGTTCAAGGCACACCTGCCTCATCTTCACTTGCTGCGCAGCCTCTTAGTCAAGGGCTTTCTGGCGGAAATGTGGCAGGTCCTCGTCTTCCAAGCTCAAGTACTCCCAACCTAACAACTGATTGGTTTGGAGGCAGGGCCAGTGGAAATTCAGGAGTTACACAAATATCTAACAGGGAAGTTACGCCATCGGTGACTCAAGATGGATTTCCACGAGCACTCTCTAGTCCGGCAAATTTATCTGCACAGCAACCACAAGCAACACCTATGGCAAATTCCATGCTACCTAAATCATTAAATTCGCCAGTGACATCATCACAAGCTGATTCAAAAGCATTGGTTGTCTCTGGAAATGGCTTTCTTTCTGAGTCGGCTTTTGGAGGGGATGTGTTCTCTGCCACTCAACCAAAGCAGGTGGCTTCCTCATTGCCCTTTCCAACTACCAGATTGCCCAACTCATCCAGTGCAGGTTCTCTGATTACTGGATCCCAGCATCCAACTAAACCTGCCCAAGTTGATTCTTCAGCAAGCATGCCATCAATAGTGACAGGTGGAAATCCACTTCAGCAGAGTCAGTCACTTGTGAAGCAAAGTCAGATCGATGCATTCCCAAAAACTACAACACCAGCTTCCAATGCTAGACCTGCTGGTATAGGGGCTCCTGGTTCTAACTTACCAGAGTCCCAAGCATCCCAGGTTCCATGGCCAAAAATGACTCCGTCTAACATCCAGAAGTATACTAAGGTATTTGTGGAGGTAGACAAAGACAGGGATGGAAAAATTACAGGTGAAGAGGCTCGTAATTTGTTCTTGAGTTGGAGACTTCCTAGAGGTAGGCTTGCTTTATTTTGGAGGTTTAGTTTGTGTCTTGGTTTTGTCTTGTATATACGTTTGTAGATTGCAAACTTCTTTTATCTATCCCTTGTTTGCTTCTTAAACTAGGGAAAATGTAAATTTAAACCATCTGGACCTGATTTTGCAATGGTTCTTTTAAGAATTATTTCATTTTCTGTTTCAAATTCATGTTTCAGTAAGCTGACCTTGGAATTAGATAATTTTCAAGTGTTGGTTGACTGATATGCTGTCTTAGGGTCCATTTAGTAACAATTATGGAAACCAGTTTTTGAAAAAAAAAGGTGCTTATTTTTCCAAAGCTGAACCAAATTATGCCAGATTGTTCCAATATGCCAGCTTGTGTTTATGTACAAAAGTTTTCAAAATTGTTGGTTTCAAAAAGCTGTGGTAGGTTAGCTTTTTCAAAATACTAATGAGAATAATCTGTTATCTCATAAGCGTTACCAGACGCTATCTTAGATATCAGAGGTTGCCATCACACTTAGGCTGGATGATATCGTGAAGTAATTAATAAATGTAATGTTATGGTTTCTACTACAATTTATTTCAATGTGAAATTCAATCTATTCAGGTCTATTTTTTCAATACAACATATGAGATTTCTTTTTTCTTCTGCACCAGAGGTTTTAAAGCAGGTGTGGGATTTATCTGACCAAGATGGTGATAGCATGCTTTCACTGAGAGAGTTCTGTGTTGCCCTTTATTTGATGGAACGGTACAGGGAAGGGCGTCCTTTGCCAGCCATGCTTCCAAATGGCTTAAGATTTGATGATGCATTATTGCAAGCTACAAGTCAACCTTCGATGCCTTATGCCAGTGTAGCTTGGCAACCCAACACTGGTAGTTTTTCTCACCCTTTTTTGGTGTTTTTAGACTTTATTGGAGGAAAATTCATAAGAATGTCTATTTTAATTATTTCTTTGGTTTGTTAATGATGTGATGAGTTTCTTTCTCTTTTTCTATATCTTTAGTGGAAAACATAACCCTGTGAGTTGTATTTTATTCCTTGTTTTTAAAAAATAGGTTTTTCACAACAAGCAATACCTGTATCACATGCTGTGATGTCAGCTCCTGTAGTGAAGCCTCAACAGATTGCTAGTCAAATACAACCCACCCAGCAAAAGTCAAATGTGCCTGTACTGGAGAAACATCTTGCAAATCAGCTTAGCAACGAGGAGCAAAATTCACTAAATTCAAAGCTCAAAGAAGCAACAGATGCTGATGAAAAGGTTTGCCCTCTTCTGTTCTTCTTATGGAAATCTGTGATGCTTGCTCCTGTATGAGTATGGTGCTGTAGATTATGGTGATGGAAGATCCTTATTACATTCCGAGACAAATATAGATTTTAAAGACAATTACTATATCATCTTAAGTCATATTGTTATGTGCATGCCATGCAATCTGCATTTTGTGGTCTTTTTGTGAAATCAGTAGTAGTCATGTAGTCCTATTTTATGGGATCGTGGAGTCGGTCATATATTTGAAAGTACTTAATTATTTCTAGAAGTTATACACTTCAAAGGTTCCATTTTGTGGAGAGAAAAGAAATCTAATTGCATTATGAAACTAAAGAGTACAAGGTATATAAATATAGACTTTGTGGGACATATGGATCCAAAAGATCCATCAATCCATCTAATTACTAACTAATAAACAGTTAGCTTAACACTCCTGAAGTTGGAGTATATATATATTTATGATGCTCAATTTGCTACATAAAACTAAAAACGTTGTGACTCCAAGGCTTTGGTGAAAACATCTGTAGTATGATCTTCACTTAGTGTAAATGGTGTACGAATCTTTTCGTTCATCATTGCCTCACAAACAAGGTGACAATCAACTTTCACATGTTTTGTAAGTTCATGAAACATTGGGTTACTTATTATCTTGATGGCTGCTTGATTATTACAAAACATAGTTATAGGTTCATTAGAAGGAGCACAAACTGAAGAAAAAAATTCAACTACATTAATTCTTTAGCAGTATGCATACCTTATATTCAGTCTTAACACTAAATCGTAACATTACGTTTTGTTTCTTATTCTTCCAAGACACAAGATTTCCCTTAACAAAAATACAATAGTCACTAGTGGAACGTTGATTAGATCTAGAATCAGCGTAGTCACTGTCGGAATAGACAACATATCTAAGTGACCATGGTTGTGATGTATCACCCTTTTGACCGAGGAATTCTTCACATAGTGAAGAATGCAAAGTACAACTTCCTAATGACGTACTTTGGGATTTTCTATAAATCGATTGACCATACTAACATTAAAGGTAATATATGACTTAGTAACTATAAGATAAATTAATTTTCCAACTAAACGTATGTATCTCATTTTATCAACAAAATCCTCTACATCGTCTAACCATAACAATGATCTAGGATCTAGATCAATAGAAGTAGCAGTGGGCTTGACACCTAACATTCCTGTTTCTTGTAGTAAAACAAAATCATTCATTGTTTGCCATGGGCTACCTTAACACCAAGAAAATATCGCAGTTGGCCAAGATCCTTTGTTACAAAACACCTTTTCATATATTCCTTTGTCTTTTCTACACCTACAGGAGTCTAACTATTTAGTAAACATAGAGTGATTTACGTGACTCTTAGTAAAGCCAACTGATGTCATTGCTTTGGTGAATTTCTCAAACCATGTATGGAACTTTGTTTGAATCTATAAATAGCTTTCCTTAGTTTTTTTACTTTATCAATCTCCTCAACATGCACTGGAGGTTGTTTTATGAGCATAATCTCATATAAATCTCATTATGGAAAAACATTCTTGATATTTAATTAAAAAATTGACCAAGACTTTGTAACTGCGACCAAAACAAGAACACAAATAGTACTGATGAAGACAACAAGAGAAAAGATCTTGAAGAAGTCTATGTCATATGTCTATATAATTGTTTGGCAAAAAGACGAGCCTTGAATTTGTCAATTGTCCCATTTGATTGGTATTTTATTATAAATATCCATTGACAAGCAACAACATCTGTGCCTACAGGAGAATCCATTTACTTCCATGTCTCTTTAGAAGTAAGAGCAAATATTTCTCCATCCATTGTACAACACCAAGTGGGATTTTTATTATCCTCTTCATACGTCTTAGGAATAGATGAGGAAGGCAAAGCAAAGGAAACTGAAGAATAGAAGAAGAAACATTATCAAGAGAAATATGGTTGGAGATAGGATATTGTGTGCAAAAAGTAGTACCTTTTTTGATAGCAATGGAAGGATCTTTGAAACCTCCATCAGATGTCTAAGGTGGTGCAACAGATGAGAGTAATGGTTGACAACTACATCTAGACTAAATCTGTAAAGGAATACGAGGAACAACAGATGCATTAAAAGCAATTGGTGTACTAGGAACAATCGATGTACTAAGAACAATAAGCATAGGTAGAGGAATAACCAAAATGTGTGACGTAATATCACTACCCTTGGAAGACAAATAAGGTGTATCATCGCAAAAGGTAGCATTAGTACTCACATGTTGTTTTCGATTGATAGGATCATAACAACGATAACCTTTTTGAGTGCGAGAATATTCTAAAAATATACACTTTATTGCATGTAGAGATAATTTTACCAAGCATGTTCTTAAAACATATATAAAAGAAGTATAACCAAAAATACCAAGAGTGAAATGAAATAAGATGCCATCATGTGACAATCAACTAATAGGAATATGGTTATCAATAATAGGAGAAGACATCCTATTAATAAGATGATAAGTAGTCAGAACAACATATAAATTTTAAGAACATGTGCATAAAATATCAAAGTATGAACAACATCCAAGATATCAGGTAATTTTCTCTTAGTGACATCATTTGGTTAAGAGGTACGAGGACACGATGTTTGATGTATAATGTCATTAGAAGAACAAAAATTTGTTAAGAAGATATAATCAAGTTTATAGAACAATATGAAAGTAATGAACAATAGAAGTTTATACTTTATTTCATTATAAAATTTTTGAAATACAAAAGAAACTTGAAATCTATTCTTAAGAAGATAGATTCAAGTTATTCTAGAATAATTATCCACAAATATAACGAAACAATGAAAATCAAATATTGAATGAAATCGACACGACCCTCAAATATCATTATGAACTAACTTAAACGGTGAAGAAAATCGTTTCTCAACTTTAATAGGGAAAGACGACCTATGATGTTTACTTAACTAACAAGCTTCACATTGAAGTGATGACATCAATGAGTTAATAGACACATTCTTCATGAGCTTTTCAATAGATGGATGACTACAATGATGGTGCCATTAAAAAGGAGACACTTGTGATAACAATGCACGAAAAGTAGAAGACGAGGCATCTAAGTAGTACGTTCCACCTGCCTTATGCCCCCCACCAATCCTCTCCTGGAGATCATGAAACACACAATAAGTATGAAAAAAGCTTACACAACAATTAAGATTCTTAATGATATTACTTTCAAATAATAAATTTAGGGACAAAAGAATAAATTCAAGAGGAAGAGTAGAGGAATAAATCATCCCTGTACCACACATAGAACCATTTGCAACAACAACAGGTGGATGAACTCAAGTGGTATCAAACAAGGAAAACAAAATCTGATTACTTATCATATGGGAAGATGCACCTGAATACATATTGGAGGTCGTGTTGGCTGTCGTATGTGAAGTCTGTGTAACAGTAGCCATAGGAGATAACATAGCAACGATAGAGATAGATAACTTGAGTCTTTCAAATTTTGCATGTATCACTGTAATCATATCTGTAGAGTCCTTTGGAAAATCTGACATAGCATTATTTGCAATATTATTTGATTTATCACGCTTGTCCCAGTAATAATCCACACTATGGTCCACACAACCACAAAACGTGTAACGAAATCATCCACCACATTTACCACCACATTAAACACATCCATTGAAGCCACCAT
Source organism: Posidonia australis (assembly GCA_024699735.1). NCBI lineage: Eukaryota > Viridiplantae > Streptophyta > Magnoliopsida > Alismatales > Posidoniaceae > Posidonia > Posidonia australis. The sequence continues at coordinate 20,439 of JAMKQA010017771.1, read as the reverse complement.
GACCAGTAGTTATTGTAGTACTTTCTAGTGTTGTGACTTGGGTGGCGGTTGAAATCAAGACTGTAGCAATGGAATGGAGTTTTCGACAAGTAATTGGCTACAAACAGGAGCATAATCAGACTGTAATCCATACAAAAATATGGCGATTTGAAATTCTTTTCTTTGCTTCTTTTGTTTGAGTCAATGGTTGATGTGTAACTCATTCCACATACATGTGAGAGTTGTAAAGCATTCACTAAGCGAACAGTCTCCTTGTTGAAAGTTGAAGATATGTTTATATTAGTCATATACTCTTGATACATTGTCTTTAGTGGAATATGTTTCACGCAGAGGACGATCTCCTTGGTGGTAAATAGAAATATGACTTTAGAACTAGTCTATGGCTCCATACTGTTTAATAACCATGATCTCACACAATAATTATTCTACACTCATACATCATAAGTTGCATCTTTAGCATCAACTAGGTTCTTCTCAATAATGGACAACTTGTTTTGTGCTCTAAGAAATACTTTAAAGAATTGTGACTATAAAAGATAATTTGGACCATTCAACTTGATGATGGTCCTAGCAAATGCATGGAGATCCGGGGTAGATGAAATGATGCCATCAAACCCAACAAACAATGAACAGATCTAAAATCCCAAACTGTACCAATAAATCTAGTAGACTCCTATCACATACAAACAAAAATCAACACATGGCTAGAGTTTCTAAAAACTCCTAGCCAATTGATGGAACAACAATGAGGAAAGAGGCTTCAACGCAAAATGGTGGCAAAGGAAGAGTCGAAGGAGAAGAGAACACCCGCTATAGTTTTCGATGGACTATCCGATGATGTCTTCGTTAACGGTGGTTGCTGCAGAGTTGGTCTTCTAGGGCTCTCTAGAAACAAAAACGCTAATGTTTTAATATCATGTGGAGAGACTAGAAATCTAATTGCGTTATGGAACCAAAGAGTACTAGGCATATATACATATACATATACATATACATATATATAGAGAGAGATAGATATAGACTACGTAGTATATATGGATCTATAAGATCCAAACCCATTTAACTACTAACTACTAAACAGTTAACTTAATACAGTTATTTTTTTTAAGTTAGTGAGAATTCACACCAAATCTGGTGTTTGATTTATTTTATAAAGTGGAGTTGGTGGGAAAGCGAAGCTAGAAGGAGCTTGAATTCTTTAAAAATTTTGAAACTCCTTTGGATTTGGAATCTTCGAACGTCACAGAGCATTACATGAAATGTTAAGAAATCAAGTAAATGTAATATTGGTGAAAGTGCTTGAGTCACTTGACACCAGAGTAATGGCTTCATACCTGGCTGTTCTTAGAGACGAAAGAGTACAACCATGTTCTTATTGCATGTTCCACTCTAGATTGAGTTAGATACAAGCACTGCACTCAAATTCTTTAGTAAAAAAAACTGGGTCAGAAGCTGGCCAAGTCCAATGTGACTAGAGGAACATTATCTCTTGATGAGAGTGATGTCTTACCCTGAGCAAACACAGTTATGGTCTAGCTCAGAACTTCCTCTCGAAAATAATGATTTTTAGTAAGTGAAAACAGACTAACAAACAAACACAGAAGAAACTTCATCTTGTCTGTAGATCATTAGTTCTTTATAATCATTAGGTCATATAAAAATTAGAAGCATGTTTGTGGTGCATCTTCTGTGCAGTAAAATTGAAGTCTGGTTTGGTAAACCTGCTCATGCATGGTCAAACATCATTGTAATATCTAATGGATGTACTAATTCCATCTTGAACAGAATGCCATTTTGTTCTTTATCATTGGAATGGAATTCATCCTCCTTTTTCAATTAAGAACTTTAATCTTTATGCGGTTTTTTAATCCATAAGCATGGGAAATTAATCTATGGAATAGGATGTTACTTGTGGCTTAAGATTTGGGGGGTGCCACTTATCTGAGTTATCGTGTAATCTAATTGATGGTTGCTAGTTGTATAGTTGTATTATATTATTGTTGGGATAGTTCCACATTGAAAAAATTAAAGATTGGACTCGTGGTTATGTATAAATGGATTCCTCCACTTATAGTTAATTAGCCAATTGATTTTGAGTTAAATATCTACATTTTAACGTGGTATTAGAACCAAAAGAGATCCAAACAGGCTGCATTTACACACATCCACCTATGTCCAAAAGAAACACTCGTTGGACCTAAAAAAAGGCTACAAGTGAGGGAAAGTGTTAAAATAGTCTCACATTGAAAAAAGTAAGGGTTAGATTTGTAGTTATATATAGATGTACCCTCCATTCATAGTCAATTAGTCAATTGATTTTGAGTTGAATGTTCATATTTCAACAATTATCATTGTTGAATATGTCCATGAAATTGTTTTTTCTTCAGTACCTGTTGAATCTAGAATGTCTTTCATTTAATATATTGTTTTGGTCATAGAATTTGCTTTATAGATTTTCATACTTTTCTGTAATGTAGGTGCAAGAATTGGAAAAGGAGATTATGGATTCAAAAGAAAAGATTGAATTCTACCGCAACAAAATGCAAGATCTTGTGAGTTATTATTTACCTATGATATTTCATTGGCTGTTGTGTTAACATGGTTTTACATTTCTGATCATTGGCTTTATAAGAAATGTATGTGACACAGAAACTATAAAATACCGAGAAATTAGTATTATGGCCTTTCATATTTTAGTTTCTAAAAAAAAATCATTTTTGGTTTACATAAATGTTTTAAGAGCCAAACTAGACACTGGCCTAGCTTAGTAACGACTTGCAAACCGGTTGAATGGGTAAGGTGTGCTAGCAAGTGACATTGTAATCAGTTAAGAAAATACCCAAAATATATATAAGAAGAAGAGGAAGAAACAACAGGACCATATATGAAGAAGAGTGTGGGAGGAATGTAGTAGCAGCCATGGTTGGTCTATGATGGTATGCGAGGTGGTTGTTCTCTGGTTGTAGCCTCCTGCTGCAGTGGCTGAAAGAAAGAAGAGGAAGAAGAAAATTTGAGGACTAAATGGTAGTAGTGGTAGTATGAGAAAAATAAAGGGAGGAAAAGTAGGAGGTGAAGTGCAAGGAAGAAGCAAAAAAGGAGCATGTACGTGGTTGCCTGAGCATGCATTCGTCCCCTCCCCTCTTTTTTCCTTAAATTTCTTCATTTGTTTGGAAGTGGGAGCAAACAATGAGACTAGGATTTTTAACACATTAATGGGCTGGATGAACCCAATGCCGACCAGCTCTGCTGGGTAGAGTGTCAAAATGGTATTGATGCATCTCCTGTATTACGGAGGGTGCTGCTATGCCGGGCACTTGTCCAACTGGTTCAACTGTATTAGGGAGGGTGCTATGTTGGGATGTTCCACTGGAGTAGTTTACATGGCATTTGGGTGATCCTCAACCTGCTGTGGTAAGACTGTAGTGGCTACTTCAATGATCGAGGTTGCTGGATTGGAAATAGTGCTTCTTAGAAAGAGGGTAAATTTGAGAGAAAGCACATGGGTTAGGTAAGGAAAGTGGGTAAAGACATCTCCTACCCAGGGTGAAAAGAAAATCTGATCTTACTTAGGTCTCTGATGTCATTAAACTGTAGAGAAGATGACTCAAATTACATTGACATTAAGAAAGGAATAAAAACATAACTACGCCATGCAGGGTGCATCACAATATTACATAAACTAACGTAATATTTGTCATATTCTAATAAATTTCTCTTGAACTTAAAACCAAATGAAGTATAGGATTTTTCAGATATAGTTGGAAAGCCACATTAACTGCTGCAATTCAATCCTCAATTCTGGAGAATATCCTTGCTACTTTTGTGGATCCAAACTTCCTCTCATTTTTTGGCTATCTACTGAAGATTCTACATATTAGATAATACCAGAAAATCACTACTCCTGTTTCCTTTACTTGCAATTTGCTTCTGATTACCCTTTTTTTAATATACTTGCTGTTAATAGGTAAACATTTTTTATTTTTCAGCTTCGTTGCTTTCGTAATATACTACATTGTGATATGCTATGTCTAATGTTCTGATTTGTAGATGCACCTAAAATTGGAAAATGTCAAGTGTGGACACAGGCATGTTTGTTGTATAGACAAACAGGTTCACTTCTGTAGCTGTGGTCAGCTTTTTGACCTGACCTGTGACCACTTTTTCCCTCTTATTTGTTCAACAAGGAGAAAATTATTGACAGCTGTATGCCACAGTCATAATTTCATTTTCACATATAAAGACACAAATGAATGGGTAGCTAGGTGTTTTCACATAAAAAGAGAAAAAGCTTTTATGCTATCACTAATATACATCTATTGTGCAACAAGACAAGTTTAAAACACAAGGAAGGAGATTTTGGGACTTGAGGTCTCTCCTTTCGATAACCATTTTTGCTAGTGTTACAAGTTCTGAGAAAACTGTTATATATCTGATAGCACTCTGAGATATTTATGGTTTGCAATGAATATCTTTTTTGTAAGTTGACGTTCACTTCATGCTTTCTATATATGATTTATCCAATTTTTTGATGTTAAAAAGCTTATGTTTGTGATTTTATGCATATTATTTTAGAAATGAAATGCTAATATTTTGCATTTGATGTTATAATCCTAGTTTTTATTGTGTAAGTAAATATTTAGCCATGTGCTCATGTCTATGTTATTGGGGTTCATTGTGTCTGAAGACCTGTGTAAGTTTTGTCACTCTACAGTCTTGTCTATGTCTAACAGGTCTAATGCTTTGGCTGCCACTTTTTGCCTTTTGGTGGTGTAATCAAACTAAGAATCAAACTAAAATTTACTTTTGTTTGTTTATCCTCGTACATTTTTTATTTTGTTTAAGAAATGTCAATCCTTGATGTTAAACCTGACGATGGGTTTTCATGTCAATTAATAATCCAATTGGTATAGAAATTACTAATTATGTGCCATTTATCTAGAATTACGTTTGTCATTGCTTCGACAGGTGCTTTACAAAAGTAGGTGCGACAATAGGCTTAATGAGATTACTGAAAAGGCCTCTGCTGATAAACGTGAGGTAATTTATTTGATGCACAAGAAAATAATATTCTCAGTTTTTAATGCTGTGTTTGTGATTGAGCCATTATGTTTCTTATGTTCTTTGAAACGGTATGCATGCTGTTATTTTTGGTGCTTCTCTTTGATGTTGAGTTTTTTGTTTGCTGTACTATCAAGAGATCAGATATCTGGTACTCTGCGGTAATTCTGGCAATGCCAGTTTTGGTTTTTAATGTGTAAAATCTGCAATATTGAAATAATGGTTAGGATGAATGGATGATTCTCATTAAAAATTATAGGCATCATCCAAAGAGATTCAGTAAAAGAATAGCAAAAAAAACAGGGAAAAACACAAAAAACATCAATACTGATGATAGAATCTCACTGTTATTGTGGTGCCCACCTGGGTGGCACCATGGTGCCATTAAAGGTTAAGGTGCCTAGACGTCGTGGGCTTAATTAGCCTAATAATGATTATTTAGTTTTTCATTATCAAACATTTACTCATGATGGCTATTACATAGTCTTTCTTAGTTATTGTTATTTGTTGTTGACTTATTGTTTTTGTCGAGATTGTTATAGATTTGGAGGATATTTAAGATTTTATTTATAATTAGATTGTTATTGTAAATATTAGAAATTGATATATTAATTTATTAATGCGTTATGAATTCTGAATATCTTTATAAATATATTTTAAAAATCTGAAAAATATGTAAAAATTGTATTTTTTATTACCACCTAGGTGTCCAGGCACCCTACTTACCTTGGCGCCATGATAAGTATGCAGAATCTAATTCTAAGAAGCTATTTCCCATACTTTGAAAAAGACTCTGGCAGAATACACCTCCTCCCTTGACATGACTTGTCTCTTGAACACCACTCTAATTCGACACAACCAAATGGCCCACAAGTTTGCATGCACTAGCAGCAGGTGTTTATGCTTCTTTGGTGTCAATTTTTCTTGACCCTTGCCAGGTTCTCCGACCATAAATCCTCCATCTTGATGGAAATGCTGCTGTTGTTGTAAATGAAGATAAGAAAACCTCCAACGCCCTTTTACTGAACTGGCAAGATAGGATCGAGCTATTCCTGTCTTCCTCCTTTGCCCCACACATGACATTTTATATCTCCTGTTCCTGCACATTTGCTCCTATACACCTTAATTACTATTCTTCTATGTCCAACCAGCCACAGAAAACATTTAAATTTCAAAGAAACCTTTCTCTTCCAGATTATGTGATAAGAAACCCAGTTCAACCGAGTTGGATATGAATCCCGTGGTATCTGAGGTCCGACTGAGAAAACACCCGGAGATTCTCCTTGTTAGATTGGCTCATCCCTCTCTATGACTCGATACCAAAGTTTGTAAAGTTATTAGATTTTCTTTGATAAATTTTTGATTCTTAAAAACCCAGACTACCCCACTTTTGGGTGTTAAACAGTCTTAAAAGCCATAGGATTACCACTGAAACTGATGGAAAAAATAACCGTGGTGCTATATCAATGGCTGATTAAAGATGTAATTATCTTTTGTAGATTAGGGCTTAGTGCTTATCTTTTTGATGTAAGGGTAAAAATCATTAATCAGTGTGAAATTTTGAATACATAGTAAGGGTGATCATAATGTTATATGCACTATGGTTTCATTAAGCAGGAGAATCCCAAGTGTGGAATTGTGTGAAGCTAACCAGTGATTTCTTTGTTGGTCAATTTTCTTATTGTGATCCCTGATTACCTTTTTATAGGTGTTTCCAAGTTGAGAGTTATAAATCCCTTTGTTCTCTCTTATTTCTGATTTCTCTAACTGTTCCTATTTTCATGATCATTTTTAACACAATAAATTTCATAATGTTTGTTAACTTGCTTTGATGAGATGAATGCATAGTCTTTGAAACACAAAAGAATTAGAAAATTGACGGCAGCACCTAGCTAGGCTTTTAATAAAGTGCAACGACACATTTTCTCAATAAAACTCTTGCATCGAAAAAAAATTATGTTGTGTTCCATCTTCATCGTTGTTCTCATAAGCCTCTAACTCTCAGCTATTTGCACATTTATTGATTTAGTTGATGTCTATCCTGTTGTATCCAAATTGTTGGCATTATTCTTGAGAAATGTTTCAATATTCATTATATTCCAGGTTGAAGTCTTGGCAAAAAAATATGAGGAGAAGTACAAGCAAGTTGGGGATGTAGCCTCTAAATTGACTGTTGAGGAGGCAACTTTTCGTGATATACAGGTAGTTGAAATCTAATGTTGTTTTTTTTGTAAACATCTAATGTTGTTTTTTGTGTATTATTCTCATGTAATTTTGTTGATTATCTTAAATATGGAATATAGGAGAGGAAACTAGAATTATATAATGCGATTGTCAAAATGGAACAAGGTGGAAGTGCTGATGGCTTGCTACAGGTGAAACTATGTTTCTTTTTTTGGACAAATAGCTAACTCTTAGGGTTTCTCTTCTGAAAATAGTATTCTCCTTTCAGGTTCGTGCTGATCGTATTCAATGTGATCTGGAGGAGCTAGTGAAAGCTCTTAATGATCGTTGTAAAAAATATGGTTTACATGTCAAACCAACTGCGTTGATTGAACTTCCTTTTGGTACTGTTGCCTACTTGCATATATTTTTATATTGTGGCAAATTCATATTATCTGAAGAATTAGAGTACTCACGACATTTATTCCAATTTTTTAGTTTTATGCTTTGATGCTACATACACAATGCCTCTGTTTGTTGACTATAACGCTGCCTAGTGTGCAAGAGTTATGTAAGTTAAACAGTTTCTGGTTGAGTGTTACTATGACCTCCATATCTCCATCCTTTCCTATTTCACTTGCTATTTTTTCATTCAGCTATTTCAAAAGATAGAAAAGGTGTGCAAGAGTTCCTTTTGAACTTGCCATGTATAAATACATGACACAAGCAAGCAACTGTGCAATTGTTCTACTGTATATCAAACTTTTAAATTTTTTGTGAAATAATCTCTTTCGTATTTCTGCCTGGTACCTTATGTTGGTCAAGTAAGCAAACTAGACCTGTCATGGTCCTGTGGTCAGCCTTACTGTAGTGAAGTTCTGTCAATACTATGGAATCACGTTTGCTGGTACAGAAATTATTAGCTCTGGATTTGCTAAAATCATAATTTACTACTAATTTAACACCATACTTTTAATCCACATAATATTTAGGTTTGTCCCTGTCATAGTAATCATCTATTTAAGAATCTTATATTATAGAATTTTGTCAGTATTGGACCAACCAGACTCCTTGTTGATCTTCCAAGGAGACTAATTGCATTCCAAAGTTTCATTCTGAAACTTACAACTGGACTTCTTGTTTACATTGACTACTCCCCTGCACTTTGTGCAAATTGGCCCTCCTACCAATTGAATGGTCCAGTGAAGTGCTTGGATCATAGCAACGCGAGTGGTTTGCCGTTGGCGACATTGTGAGAAGTCCATCGAACCTTATCATTTAGAGGAAAAGGATAAACCATAACATAGTTTCCGTAGGTGAACCTGTGGAAGGATAATTGTTAAGACTTGTTGGCCAGACAACCATTGTGTGATTTTTGTCGGTGCATGTGACATGGTGTGTGTGTTTGCGTGTATAACTAACCTTTGGCACTAGGTGTACCAAGCAAAACATGGTGGGCACATGGGTCACACTTGCAGCAGCCATGCACAGATTCCTAAAGGATTTTACATGACTCTCAGCAAAGGATACCTAGGCCCTCATGTTGATGAAGAACGTAGTGAAATGCGATACTTGATGTGAATCTTTGAACACAGGTAGCGCCTGAAGTTGTTAGATAGAAGCCATGACTGCCTAGGCATCATGAATCGTGTCGCTCCAAACCAGTCCAATGTATTGCCCTCAAAGATGTGCATGCAGGGATGGTTACTAAAGCAGATATTGGCCTTCTGCTCTATACAGTGGTGCCCTGAAATGCTCATGGCCTGATTTGCATGGAGATGCATGATGGTAGTGAAATGTTGATTGAAATCACAATCGAGGTTGTGTAATAAAAGTCTTCTTTCTTTACTATAATTTATTTAGTTATACTGAAAAGGTGGGAACCTTTAGATGTAGCTCAACAAATCCAGAACACTGATAATTTGGTTACCGACTTACTGTTGGTGAACATTGTTTTTTGCAAAGATTCTTAGATTGTGTAATAGCAGAATGCTTGCCTAACTATTATTTATTCATCCATTTATTTTATGTTCCAAAATGGGGGAAATGTATTTTCTAAAAAAAGGAAGACTGGAACTCTTAGATATATGTCTTACCACTAAGCCAATTATCTAATAAGTAATAACTACGAGGCAGGCTGTGTGTGTGGTTATGGGTTTGGCTATGTTGATATGATGATATTTCAAGTTTTCAACCATATTGGTCGTCAAAATCAATCTAAGCTGAGAGGATAAAGAAATATTACCTGTCTCTTGTTTCTAGTAACACTTTCGGGGTCTGAGATTCTGAGGGGGTGCATGTGTTGGTGGGTTGAAATAGTCTGGGTTTTCCATCCTCCCCCATTACCACGACTACCATTGCCTCCACCTTCCCCTTGCTGCACAGTAAAATTTGATCACTTTACCTATTCTTCAGTATGTAAACAAATTTTCGGTACCAGACATTTGAATTTTTTACATAATCCATCCTCTTAATCTTGTTAGTGTTTCACTTGTTTGCTTCTTGAAGGTTGGCAACCTGGCATTCCTGAAGGGGCTGCTGATTGGGATGAAGACTGGGACAAATTTGAAGATGATGGTACTTATTTTATTGCCTTTTGGTTTGAGAGACCACTTATCATTTATTTGCCATGTATTACTTGCATAGAATTAAACATTGACGTGTCGAATTTTGAATTGGCCGACATGATTTACTAGTGTAAATTGAGAAATACCATATGTCAAAGCCAAACTTCTACACATGTCGGTGAGTATCGGAGTATCGGTTGACATGGTGTATTTTTTACACTAAGTTTGAACAATGTACACACCCATTAAAACTACAGATACGTACTAAAGTTCTTTCCTTTTCATTTGCTTCTTCCTTTTTATGAGTTCCTGACTTTCTGTATATCTCCTCTATTCCTTTGCAACTCAGTGCTTGCTGCAGACATAAAGAGACTTTTCTTTTTAATTATTCTTAAATTTTATCCCTCTTTATGGTATAACACTTGATTTTTATATAGAATCTCTTTTTTTTTTCAATTTTTGTGTTTGTATTTTGAGCATTTCATGTAGATCTATAATAGGATCTTAGATCTATCATAATAATAATAAGATCTAACTTAATAATACATAGATCTTTGGTTTTTTCATGTTTTTTTCGTGTTTTGATATTTATAACTTGATATTACATAGATTTAACGTAATAATACATATGTCTTAGGCTTTTTAATGTTTTTTTTTGTGTTTTGATGTTAATATCTTAATATTACATAGATATAACCTAATAATACACATGCCTTAGGTTTTTTTGTGTCTTTTTTGTGTTTTGATGTTAATAACTTGATATTACATAGATCTAACTTAATAATTCTATAAAATCATTAAAAAGAAGTAAAATTCGTAATTAAATAAAAAACAGTAAAATATTTATGTTAAGTATGTATGAGGTAACTTTTACAAACATTTTTGTTTTTAAACATTTATTAATCATTTTTACATATTATTTATGCTTTAAGATATTTGTATTAAGTCCATCTAGTGTATTTTAATGTAATACATATTGAAGATGTTGATCTAAGTAGTTTAAGATGTAAATTATTGCTTATTTTAGCTTATTCTAGAGTTTTAAATCAAAATTAAAGTCTTTTGCTTATTTCCATGGACTTCCGTAAATTTACTGTTTTTCCACTAATATTTCTACCGATGTTCGATACGTTTCCTATTTTTGTTGGACTGAAGTGTAATACGAAACCAATGTTTAATTCTATGGTTACTTGCTAGATACTTAATAACTATTCTATCTCTTTTAATTTTATATTTTTTGGTTTTAGTTTAATCAATTTAGCTGAAACTTCTGCAGTGTACCTTTTGCATTCAAAGAAACTTTTTAATCTTCATTTATTTGGCCAAATTGTTTCTCTACGAAAAGTGGAAATCACATTAGACGTTCGGTGTCTCTGCAAGGAAGGGATTATGAAGTGTTCTTTTTTATCAAAAGGAGAGGAGAGATTATTATAACTTTTGTCCCCATCCGGTTCTCCTAATTACCTGTTATTACTACAATCAGATGCTTGGGTAACTGTATGCTTGACATGCTTTAATGGTGATCTTTACTAATATCATGATATTTTGAATTATCTTGCCTGTATTATTGAACTATGAATTGCTGGTACTACTTTGCCAGCTGATGTCTGGCTTTACCATTTGGTTTTCCCCCTTTTCTGCTGTTTGTTGTCTTCGTTTTTTTTGACCCATATGAATTATTTATGTTTTTTTCCAAAATATAAATAGCAACTGAAAATGTTTTATCCATTTCATAGTCTTGCCAACTACACTGAATCACTTGTTTTGTTTTGAAGGATTCATGCTTGTTAAAGAGCTCACGGTTGATGTTGAAAACATTCAAGTACCTCCTAAGGTTAAGTCTTCTAATGCTGGTAAAGCCCCTAAGGATGACACAGTGGTTTCTCCCACTTCAGATGTGGATAAGAAATTGGAAAGTATGGGTGACCATGAAACTGAAAGTGAATTGGCATATCCAAGTGAAGATGCATCAGTCAGAAGTCCTCCCAGTAGTCCTCCCGGAAAAGAATTTGCTGGCAATCATAGGTACCTCTTGTGAAAAAAAAAATTCTCTTCATTAAAGTTGCTTGGTAAAGTTGAAAACACTTTGGATTGCCGTCTGATGTTTGCCTTTGTTATAAATTGTTAATGACTTGAAATTCTAATATTAACAATGTTATCCTTAAGATCCACCTTTTTGTTCTCCCTATTCGTGATACTTCCTATGAGCTTTAGGCTTTGCATTTCAGTGGTCATGTTATGTTCTAGGCTATGTAAGCACAACCACAGGAACAGTGACAACAATATTTCCTTGGCATATTCGGTTGACTGTCCTTGGGATGGGGTGATTCTCATTAATAATAAGGATCATCCTAAGAAAAAGTACAAAAAGAAAGCCAAAATTACAAGAACTGAAAACAAAAAAGATTTACAATATTAAGTTATCCACCCAACACTTGATAAGCCCTCTTGCTGACTGTTACAAGCAAATTAATGAGTCACAATCGCAAAGAATGGATACTTGTGTTGTTGCGTTCTTGACTTCTTGTCATAGACCAAAAGCATCGTCATCAATGATAACGATGTTGTGATTTGTTGACTTGTGATGCTTTGGCACTGACAAATGACAATAGCTTTGACTTTTAGATAGTCCTCATTCTTGTAAAATGGAGGAAACTGGTAGTATGGGGTTATGTGATCCACATTGCCAACCAGTTAACCTATCTCCATTTTCAATTGTGTTGTAATTTACTAGCTTTTATTTCCTAAAAGCCATGACTGCCCAATGTTCTCCAAGCCATAGGCTAATTATAATCTGCTTAGCATTAACCTTTTTTCAATTGTGACGTAAGGTATTCCAACGTGTTGTTGTTGTTGACAAGTGATTATTTCCTAAAAAGGCTATGTTCCCAAGCCTAGGCTCATTATGATTTGCCTAGCATGATTATTATAACCCATTTGTCAATCATGTCATGTGGATATCGTTTATATCTTCATAGCACAATATGAACTCACTTTCAGGTATGTGAGACAACCTTTAAAGTATCATATGTTTGTGTCAAGTCATCTTGGATGCATTTCCATCACTATATGTTGGATCTTGTGTTTTAATGTTATTGTTAGTTGTGTTAATGATGTTTTTGTCAACCATTATGGTAAGGGAAGTACGAGCTCATTTAATCTTTTAGTCGCAATAAAATGTTAGCTATTCTTGGAAATCCTTTGTTAGTGACAAAATTGAAACATGTGTGTTACATCTTGTTGTGGTCCTTGGAAGTTGACAATGACATCGAAACTGGAATCCTATGAATCTTTTCTAGTTGTATGCCAATGGCACTTGGATTTCCATATTTTCCTTCTCACTTTATTTAGAAACTGTGTTAGGAATCTATTTTGATGTAGTATAGTAGGCCGTAAATTTCTGTAGGCCTCACATATTATGAGTATTGGCATTCTTATTGCCACTTTTTCTTCTTCTGAAGCACAGTCTTATTTCCGTTGTTCTCAAACTGCAGTGAAGATGGTGCTGCTGAATCCTCTATATCAGGAGATAACAAGTTTGCCGATGAATCATCTTGGGGTGCAACTTTTGATATTAATGATGATGCTGACTCAATATGGGGTTTTGATACAATTGCCAAGGTAAGCAAACCCAACACCACACCACCCACAACCCCCCCTCCCCCCACCACAATTCCCCAACCCTAAACATTAAAATAAAAAAAAAGTTTATAATCCTTGTAGCATGTTGTATGTAATTCTTATTCATTTAAATATGCAATTCATGCAGGAGACAGGTCACGAAAGGAGCAAGCAAAATTCATTTGATGCTGGAAATTTCAGTCTAAACCCGATTAGGACAGGATCTCCTAGTGCATCTAGTGTGTTTGGAAAGACAAAAAGTTCATTGTTTGATGAGTCTGTTCCTGCAACCCCATTCAGCTCCGGTCCCTCACCAAGGTACAATGATGGACTAGACCACCCTTTTGACAGTTTCAGCTGTTTCGATTCCTTCAGTAGTCAGGGTCAGGGAATTGCACGATTTGATTCCATGCGCAGCAGCAGAGACTTTGATTCCAGTGGATTCTTCTCCCAACCTGAGACCCTGGCAAGGTTCGACACCATTTGCAGCACCAGAGACCCTGAGCAGAACAGAGGTTTCATGTCTTTCGACGATTCAGACCCTTTTGGCACTGGGCCATTCAAATCATCCGAAAGCAGTGCGAGTACACCGAAGCGGGCTTCTGACAATTGGAGTGCCTTCTAGAATGTATTTACATTAGTCTTTTGCGTGTTTGGAACGAGATGCCTGGTTTCGTGTGTTATCGGCTTGTGCTATCAGCAGTTATTGTTGGTTGTATTTTTGTGCTCAGGTTTGTGGTCTCCTATCCCAATATATTAGCCTAGTTCATCTCATGTACACACGGAACATTCTTTATATCATATTTTTCGATATTATTTGTTATTTTAGATTTTAATTTTATGGTTCATTCTGAACCATATTCTTTGGGGTTCGATATTTGTATTTGTTTATTTTGTTATAGCTTCTGATTAAAGATTACCAATGGCCCATGTATTTGTAAGTTGTAAGGAGCTCTGTTTTTTAGGACTTTTTGTTTTGTTGAGAATGATAATCAACATTATTGCTTGTGTACGATATTCTTGTTGATTGGCTTGGGGAAGGGTTAGTTTCATCGTTTGATTGTAGTTTCTGCATTGCTTCTTCCATGACTGAATTCTCTTCTTTGTTCGTTCTTGTTGCCTCGCACTCAGAGAAACGCCAGTCCCAGTGTACACAGCTGGATTGGTTTCCTATCTTGTATTGTGAAATTGCAAGAGATTCTTGCCCATAGATGTGCACTATTATATGGTCTTGTAGTGTAATTAAGCTCGCATATCAAAGAAAATCATGAAGGATTATACAGTACTGCGAAAATAAAATTTATAAAAACAAAAGAGCTAGATTATTAATAATATCAAATAATTATTCACATACCTAATCAGTTACAAATATTACCTAATTAATGTTAAAATTGCAAATATAAATTTTATTTAGATTATATCAAATCCAATTGCAATATGTTCAATGCAATCACTAAGACGAATAATCAACTACCATGGTACAGTTGGTCAGGGAGAGTGGAACTCATATCTTCCTTTCAGGTTCAAATCTTATAGACTGTAAGGAGAAAAAATATAAAAATCTATCGGTTTCAAAAAAAATAAATCACTAAGACGAGTAATCTGATGATTTAGAGAAGCATTTACAGCTAAATTCGAGAGCAACCGGTTGTTAAAACAAAGATTGAATTTCACCTAAAGTAATCGTTTATATGTACGTCAGGTTATTACTCGGTTAGTTTGAATGCAAACAGTAGAAAAATATTGGGGTGCCTCGTAGACATACTCTGATTCAAGAAAACTCAAGAGTTTCAACAATAGACTCTAATAATTTAACAAATTTGGAATTCAGCAAAATTGAATTTCAGCAATACCATCTAATAATTCGACGAAATTGGAATTCTTCTCTAAGCCAGAAAGTGATTTATGCAAGCAAAAGTAACGCATTAGATTATTCCATTGTCAAGTTATTCCCTTGCTAGTTAGGTCTGGCTATGTGCATTCAGCTACGTGTTCTTAAGCAAAGCAAGGCATCAAGGCAAAGAGCGTAGTGGTTGTTGCGTTGGTTCTATCCCTCGAAAAGTTTGAATGGTTAATAAGTATCTCTTCCGTAGTGAGCGATTTGACACACATCTTAAGATCAAGGGTATGTTATATTGTACAAGTACATGTCTTCTGACATGGGCAATTCAAGAAACATCTTGAGAGCATAGAGATCTCAATTATACAGCTACCCAACTACCATCCAACGGCGACCCATTAACGCCATCTTACCTCAAGGTCCTGTCTCCCTCAAGCTTACGTTACATCCACGTTCCAATCGACCCACACCTCTCCACGAACCAATGAAAAAGAAAATGGGGGTGTTGTCATGACGATCCCGTCGTTTCCAAACGGCCTGAAAATGTGCTGAACACCGAGGAGGATTGCATGAATCATGAACTAAGCACGCACGATACAATAAAATAAACTCAAGTACACTTACAAAGTTTTGCGTCAGAAATTGTAAGGTTATGGTCTCTACACCAACATCAGTGAAGTAGGTGGTGTTGTGGAACTTTTTAAGGCCCGACCTTTCTTTCTAGACATGCTCTCCTTGCTAGTAATCAATGGCCAACATCATGCGAAATGGTAGTACGTTCGATTCATCTACTGGGTCATATTCAGGTTTGTTAATGCATCATCGGGCCTAACTTTCCAAATGAGTCAAGCCTTATTTTTGAACGGGTTGGGCCTTTTTCTCGAACATAAAGCCCAAGTAAGTCTATAGAGGGTCGCACTCTCGACCCTAATCGAATCCTCACCAGGCTGTAATAGGCCTTTGATTCAAAAATCCGAGCGCAAATCGGACTCGAGATCGAGTTAAGACCCCGTGGCCCATCCTAATTATTAGTAGCCATGGTCTCGGGAACCTTCCATCTCAGCCTCTCCTCAGACGGTCTACTCGATGCGTACAAGTGTAGGTAACGTTTTTCTGCGTACAAGCGTAGCATATTATTTATTATAAGTGGCAGTTCTGACGTGTCTAAGTTCTAGGCGGGGTGTCCCACCAACGGAAAAGCAAAACGTTCACAAGGAAACATTTTTTTTTTGAAATAAAATAATCCTTGTGGGAAACTCTTGACCATTCTCAGAAAAGCAAAGTAGAAGGAAACCAGCTCATTTTATTCCATGGGACAAACATTATACAAATGCTGGGGGTGCTTTGTGGCCTAACAAACAAAGCCCACAAGGATCAAGGAAACAAAACATCATCTCCCTTCCTTTCCTTTGCACCACCAATACAATAATACAATCACACATCTAATAAGTAAAACTGCAGTAATCATAAAACTAAGCATCCAGCTCTTCTTTATGCTCTGCTGGATTCTTCTTGATCCATTTGAATCCATCCATCCATCCCCCACCTTGATCTGAAACCAACCAAATGATCTCCCTCCAAAAAGAAAAAAATGATGGAAAGAAAAGATATATTCAACCAACCTCCTCCTTCTCCTTCTATATGTACACAAACTCCAGAATCCTGATGGTTCGCTCTGAAATAATAATCAAACCACCACGATTCCATGAGACGACCCTCCTCCTCCTCTTCTCCTTAACGTGAAATGATCTCCAAGAGAGAGCTGACGGTACCGGAGACGGCAAACACCATCCCAAGGACCACCATGGCGACATCCGCCACCACCCAACCCAACCCCATCTCCTCCTTGTACACCCTCAGATGGAAAAACGCCGGCAGAACCAAACCCAAGACGCAGCAGACGCTACTCCCCACCAGCGACAGGAAGTCGGTGAAGTTGGGCACCAGCAGCGCAACCAGAGCCACACCCAACACAACCACCCACCTCCTCCACAGGCTGAACTCCTTTCCGGCGAACCTCCGCTCCACGACCTCATAGACCGGGTTCATCATCACCGGGAACGACACGAACAGGTTGATGCAAAGGCTGATCTGCACGATGTTGGTGAGGAGCCCGCTCCCGAGGTTGGTGGTGATGATGTCTCTGGTGTCCTCCCCGAAGGCGAAGTACCCGAGGACTCCGAAGAACGCGTACATCACGGTGATGAGGAACATGGAGAGACCGAGGGCCTTGCCGAACTTGGACTTGTCGGCGGCCTCTGACTCCAGCGGCAGCACCATCCCGACCCCTTCGAAGGCGTATATCGCGACGCCCGCGCCGTAGAAGAAGACGGAGAGGCTGGTGAAAGCCTTGAGCGCCGGCTGGTGCTCGAGGTAGAGGCCCACGTCCTCCACCATCACCACCCCCATGGCGCCGACGTCGACTACGTCGGCGAAGATGCTCAGGGGGGCGAGGTGGGTGAGGGTCTTGATCGAGTTCAGCCCCAACTGAAAAGGGAACATCGCACATATGTAGATCGTCCTCGGCTTGATCGCGATGGACTTGAGGAGGGAGAGTTTAGGGTTAGGATGTAGGGGAGAGGAAAGGACGGTGTCGTTGATGATGTGGGCGAGGGTGTCGGCGACGAAAAGGAAGTAGCTGACGCAGAAGCCCGCCTGGGAGAGCACGATCATGGCATCGACGACGGCGCGGCCGACGTTGCCGGTGACGGCGTAGCCGAGGTCGCCCAAGGACTGGATCTTGGAGAAGGAGTTGTCGGACTCGAGGCGGCGGCGGGTGCGGACGAGGAGCATGAGGCTGTAGTAGGTGAGGGCCGCGACGGAGAGAAGGATGGCGGTGCCGGCGACCCAGCCTGTGCGCTTGAAGGTGTAGGGGAGCCCGAGTACCCCGGCGCCGACGATGGCAATGAAGACGTTGGCGAAGGTCTTGGACTGGGAGGAGAGGTGGGTTTGATCCGGGGAGGTGGAGAGGAGTGGGCTCGATGAGGTTGCTTCCTTTTCTCCTTCGTTGACGGGGATCGTCAGGGCGTAGGAGGACGAGCTCGCTTCCTTCTCGAAACCCATTTCTCCCTCTTCTTCTTCTGATGAGATATTTGAGAAGAGGAGGAGGAGGAGGAGGAGGAGGAGGAGGAGGAGAAATGGGTGAGAAAGAGGAGGAAGCGGGAGAACTGAGGAGGGGATTGGGTGGGAAGATGGAAAGGAGGTGATGATGGGGGAGTTTTTATGAAGGAACGGCGTCGGCATGGGTCTGATGTCACACTCACACATGGTGGATTGGATTTTTATTCCTTTTCTTCTTCTTTTTTTTTTGGGTTTTTTATTTAACTTGTTCTGTGTACATTTGAATTTTATTTTTTTGAAACAAGGTAGATAGCTACCTTTGGATTTTGATTTACTTAGGAGGAATATTTTAGTGGTCTATTCATGTGTTTTTTTAATAAAAAGTAGGTAATTAAGGACTTTCTTCTTTAGATTCCATGCTATTCTTTCCAGATTGATGGTCAAAAAAGGACTTATTCCTTTTGGATAAGTTATCAATGTGGTTGTTTTTCCGATTCTTTATCAGCGATAAGAACGCAATTTCAATAGAGATACCATATAATTTGAGCACAACACAAAAATAGCTTATAATGTTCTTTTTATATTTACAGCACTTTTGATCTTAGATAATCTTTGATAAATCACCTTTTGTGATTTACTGAAAAATACATTTTTTTTTTCTTAGATAATCACTTATATAATTCTTATAAGTAGTGTTTTAAAAAAAAATTAGTCTTCATGATTTTTTTAAATCAATGTATTTAAAAGTTGTTACGTATGTAATAAAATAATGTAATGCAAAAGAAATGTGTTTCCTTCAATTTTTTATAAATAAATGTTTTTCTTCATCTTAATAATCCTCACCAAATGCATCCTTCTTGTTTTGTCTTTCTGCTTACTCCATTTTAATTTCGTTAAATAATGAATTTTCACATCGTCCGTGTCGCCACTTTACATTGCTACGTTATTTATAACACAACCATCAACTCCAACAGGCCATATCCAAATTACCAAATAGCAAACAAAAACGTCGCTGCTCAAATCGTGGCAAACGGACGCATCTCATCTCATATCACTCCTTTGTTCTCAACCAAATAACAATAAAATAAAGATTAAAAAAACCAACCGACCAGTGGGTCACCCAGACTCTCCATTTGCTAAAATTTCCTGACCGCAACAATAAATGTAAGTGGGCCGCCAAAGATTTTAAATAAATGCCTAAATGAGTTTGTGGGCCTTGTGGCTTTTTTTTTTCCTGACCACGACTCCACAGTCCACAAGATACCCCTGTCAGGTTTCGAGTAGACCTGTCAATTAGATCGTGTCGTGTACTTATCGTGTCAGACTTATCGTGTTATCGTGTCTATCATTTTCTACCAATATTTCTTGTATTGTAGAAAAATTATACTTGATTACTAATAATACAATAATTTTAAACATATATAAAATATATTTGTATTCAATTTAGTAATAATATGCTTAATAATCTATTATTAATGTTAAATGTGTATTAACTGGGTTCAATCAATTCCAATCATGTTAAATCAGGTAATAATCGTGTCTAAATAAAATTTTGTTTATTAATCATAAATCACATAAATATTTCAAAATAATTTTAAAAAAATTATAACTAAATTTTATCGTGTTATCGTGTCGTGTCGTTTCGTGTAATCTTGTCGTGTCCAGAATTGACAGGTCTAGTTTCGAGGGATACAGAAGAGATTTGACTGCTACGAATAAATTTTCTTTTTCTTCTTTTCTATTTTCATTCTAAAAAAAAAAAATGTTACGACGTCGAGACGTCCAGGCGTCGGTTCTTTCCTTCTCAACTTCGAAATTTAAATGTAGGCTTATCGTTTTCAATATGTAAATTTTTTCTTAAAAAAAAAAAAATTAATTATGAAACTCATACCTCCTTTTTAGTTTCGAATTTCACGGAGAACAAATATATATATATATATATATATAGGGAAAGGATCAGATGAGTACATGTCCTCTTTTTAGTATTTTAAGGACAACACTAAAAAACACATATTAAGGATTCAAATTCAATATTCATTCCATAGATCTTGATGCACTTCATTTAGATTAGATATAAACAAAAATTCATGTCATTTCAAAAAATTTTGTTTATAGATCTTGTAAATGACA
>JAMKQA010017770.1:0-40123 GCA_024699735.1 Posidonia australis | reverse complement strand
GGGGGGCTACAGGCTGCACATTGGGGTCTAGATTCTGATGTAACTAGTCAGTCGAAAATGTTGTACATGTTCATTTCATTCTTGAAGTAGAAGAACTGTAAAGGTCCAATTCTATGTATCTCAACCATTTATTATGAATTTGATTGCTGGACGACTCCAGTTAAACATTCCGATAACAAAATTGATGCAGTAAATCTAGTCATTCGTTGTGTGTTTAATTAATGGTCAAGACTAATAATCGGACATCTTCACTGGACCTGAAAGTGTTAGAATCCACAAAGTCACAGAGTCACAAAGATAAGGACGCAAAACGCGTCCTCGAATCAAACGTAGGCTTTGTTTGTTTCTTGCTTCAACCACGTTACGTTGAAAAAGAAATGGTTACTGTAACTGTTTTATTTTAATAGTTATTTATAATTACTTAAAAAAACCTTCTTTGTCTGTGATAATTGGAGTAGTATTCAACTAATCTTTGTCTGTAATATTTGTCTGAAGAAACTGTTTCATGTAAAAACTGAGATGACTCGAGTAGTGCAGAACTACAATCAAACACAATCATACCGAACAAGCAAAGAAAAAAAAACATGTATCAAGACATATTTGTCGTGTTAATAGCTGACGTGTGTATATGTATGTATGTATGCATGTACACACGTCAATGTCATCACTTTGAATACGTGTTGGAACGTGTTTTTCTCAGTTCACATTATCCTTTTTTTTTCCCCTTCATTTGAAATGTTTAAATTATTTTTGCTTAAATATTTATTTTTATTTCGAATCTCATATTGATGTCTAGTGGTGGTTACCTTCCCTTCCGTATTTTGTTGAGTTTCTTCATAGATTTGAGGAGGTCTTTGCATTTCTCTCTTGTTTTTCTATGTGGTCGTTTAATCGAATCTATGGATTTGACATGTGACTTATGTCTCTTTTTGTCACCTTGGGATGTTACCTCCTGCAAAATGTGAAAATAAGAAGATTCAAGCAAGAGTTCATACCTTACCTTTCCCTTTGGCTCTTGAAAGGGGGGAGGGGTGCAATTACAAAGAGATTCACAAAGTCATGTCGAAGAGGATGAAGGGGATCATGGATTCACAGGTCGTCTATTGATTGATGTTCTTTTTACTTTGTCATATCCTCAAGACCTAGTGTCTGACTCGCATTTGCTCTTCTGAAAGCCTCCAAAAGCCACATACCATGAGAGGTCATTTTCCTGTAAATATTCCCCTCGAAAGACATTTGAGACATCGAAACCGTCCACTTCCAATCCATCGGTGAGGAGAGACGTCCATCCAAGGTGGTAAGGGAGAGGAATCCCGTCGGGCCCCCATTAAGGACACATGGCGCACATCCAACAGTGGAATACATGTTGTCTGCATCATTTGTGTTGGTGGTTGCTATGATGTTCTCGTTGGATTTATCAGAGATTATTTATATTATCATCTTATCGCCCTTGAACTTCTGAAGTGGCTTTTGTTGAGAAACCTACATTAATTTTGATGATAACAATATAGTTGTATTAATAAGCACAGGTGACTATCACAAAGGTCGAATGAAGAAAGTAAAAGGAGTGATATGTAAATCTGGTAAATTTATGTATTTGTACTCATGAGATGTAAAAACGAAATACCGACTTATAACAGTAAATCGTATGAAAAAGGGTTTGTAAATTCTAAAGTAAAATGTAATATGAAAAGCGACACACCGGAAGTTTTTCGACATACCGAATCAGGAGAAAACGGAACATTACACGACATACCGAATTACAAAAACAAAGAACGAAGAAAACGAGAACGACACACCGAACTTCTTCAGAATACCGAATCAGGTGAAATCGGAACATCACACGGTACACCGGATTTCAAGAAACAAAGGATGAAGAAATTAAAAACGGCACACCAGAATTTTTCGGAATTCCGATTTGGTCGACCGATGGATTTTCGACGTACCGAATCTACTGTCAGTGAACAAAAGATTTTCTAATCGTTAGACACAATTAGAGTTAAACTCATCACTATAAATCATGATCTAATAGCACTTTAGAAGAAAAAAAACAAGCATACACAACTATCATACTTCTAGTGCACCAAGTTTTGAGCTAAAATCATATTCTTGCATCCTCCCTAGTCATCTTGAGCTTTCATTCACATTGTAATAAGCTTGACGAGTGTTGGGAGATCACAAGCATTGTAAGGGGTACTGTTATAATCAAGGTTCTTTAAGTTCCTCTCCTGGTAGGAGAAGAGAATCGCTGGTTGAGGCAATAAGTAAGGTAAATTGTTACTTGTAATTTGTTGATATTAAATAAGAAGGGGTAAATCTCAAGTGAGGAACTTAAGGAATAGACTAGACCGAGTTTTGCTGAACCACTATAAATCTCTGAGTACTTGTTGTTGCTATATTGTGTGATTGCTTCTTATTATTTTTGTTATTTGCTTATCGAAAGTTAAAATTTAACTAAAACCGGAGATTCTCTATTCACCCCTCATCTAGAGAAGTCTTAGTATCCAACAACTTTTTTTTACGAACTTGTATTGTGGATTAACGTTTTACGATTAAGTTTCAAATGAAATTTATATGTGAAAATTGAAAATTCTATTAAAGTTCAAAAAGACAAAATCTACTGAAATCAAGATGACAAAATCATATCAAATGGAGCTTATATAAGTTTGGGATTGCTTATCTTGCAATTTCTCTCTCACTTCAGTTTTGCATATATCTCACGTAAACAGAAAGGCATTGTCAAACTTGGGAGGGAGGACAATAACTGTAAAAAAAAATAAAATTAAGGGGCCATTTGTTTGTCTTATAATTATTTGGATAGCTAGTAGTTGAACAATAAGCTATTAATGAAATCTTGACATTTGGACTAAAACAAAGGAAAAATTCTATTATATCAATGAAATTATCTCATAAAATTGTAACTACTTATTAGTAATTATAATTATTTATTTGTAACTATGAATCAAGGTTTTAATACTTAATTATTATTTTTTGGACTCATGTGAGTACCATTGAGATATCCATTAAAAAAATTAGATTCTTAGATTACTTGTGTCAATTGTTAGGCCATTGTCAAACAATGTTTAGTTTTTTTTCCCAAAGAATCGCTGAGACAATGTTTATGTCCAGAGTCTGAAGAGCAATATGTTATGATTAACAAATGTATACTTCTGGTCTGTAGTTACTTGGTCTAGTGGTGAAGTTTTTTTGTGGTTGTACGAGAAGTCGGGAATTTGACTTCCACAAACATCATATATATTACATCACTTGATTGTGGTTTCTTCAAGTGTTTGAATATAATATATATCAATAACCGTTTACAAAACAAATGTATACGGTCTGGATTGGAAGGAAGTTGAAATTTTTTTTACTCTGCTTAAATGTTTACATCTTCATTGTGGTTTTATTTCGCTCTGTTTTGTTATTTTTCCCAAGTTTCTCTCTCTAGCGTTACACAACTTCGAACAAAAAGTGCAAGAGAAACATGGATTTGTGCAGACGACATGATCGACTGCATGTGGTTTGCACAAATGATCCAGCGCATGTCCCATTTTTCATGTAAGAGTGGTTTCCCAATGGTTTAATAGCGAAGATGGCAATTGTATTTAACTTGTCTCTTATAGCCCACAAAAAAAAAAAAAAAACTCCAGCATTCCCTTGCCTTCATGTCCACTGTTGGAGCCTTCCTCTCCGGCACTTGTCTCCTTGCATGCCCCTCTCCTCCTCTTTCATTCCTTGCCTTCACTACCACCTGCCATTTGATATGTCTCATCCCTTCATGCCCCTTTCCCTACCTTCATTCCCAGAACTCCCACCTCGTTCAATCCTCCCACCTACTCCGTCTAATTGCCCTTACTCCACTCCCCACCATTTACTCCCATGGACCCCTACACTGACCTCGTTGCGAAACTTGAGCCATTACTCCAACCAAGATCAGATGTTGCTAAAGCAGTAGTTGCCAGCTCTGATCTGGAGGATGGAGAGAAACGTGGAAGCGCTGCCTCGCCTTTCGCATCTTCTTCGACAGGCCAGTCATTGCACCACAAGTCAAGGCTTCCCTTCCCAGGCTTTGGATGGCGAAATTCCAGGTGGAAGGTGACATGCTCCAAGTGTGGAACAGTGCTTCATGGTTCTACGAGGATGACCTCGTATTGCTGCAAAAAGGGTCAACCCAACACATTGCCATCAGAGTACTGCTTCTCCTCCTGTGATCTTTGGGTTCAGCTACACAACATCCCCATGGAATACCAGACACACCCAACTCAGTGATTCATCTCGCGACGGAAATAGGTAATCCTAGGATAGACTGGTGAAGTGGATGTGGAAAACTAGATCAACTTTGCATGAATCAAAATAACTCCCATGCTGGATACACCTCTCACGAAGAAACTGAAGATGGACATTGGGACTAATGGCGAAAGGGAAGCCTTCATTCACTATGAGAAGGACTAGCGTAAGCGCTACCGCCATGAACTCATGGGGCACAAGATGGTCAGCTGTAGCGAAAAGGAAGAGCTGACCAGAAAGATCAACCTGCTACACTCTGAGAAAGCTTGGCGTCCATTTCTACACAAAAATGGGAAATATATAGACAAAGATTTGAGCGTTATAGGAGCTGGCCTACGGGCAAACAAGACACCCCCAGCCATGAGACTGGTATGCCGGAACACGGTCGACACAGCGGCATCGCACTGGAGCTCAGTATGTCCGGCTCGCTGGAACTCCGATGGCACGTCAACTAGGTGTGTAGCTTCAAGCAGACACACAACTCAAAGCAAGTTGGAGATGATCAGAGAATCCTAACACTGGCAGACAACCCTACTACGAACCCGTTTGGAACTTATTGAACCTAGAAATTAGATTCTGAATTTTTCCTAAAATTAGTTTCTGAGTATTTTTGTAGAAGTTAGATCCTAGATTACTTGTAAAATCTTATTTGTTAAATACAGATTCCACTGATAGAAGTTAGATTCTACAAATACTTAAAATTACATATGTACTTCCAATATGATCTCCTCTTCCTCTCTATTTTTTTTCTTCTTTTCTTTTGTTGCTTTCTCTCCTCTTCCTCTTCCTCTCCCTCCGCCATTAAGTTCGTCGTCGTCACTTAGTGCTTGGCTTCCACATGCCTAATTTGAAGTCTTGTGAGCAGCTCACTAATATCAACACCTCCCCTGCTACTACCTTCCAATGCCACCATCGCTTCACCAAGAACGTCACTTTTCACAAAAAGCCAACAAATCCAAATGTTCAAGTTCAACTTGCCAAAGACAGCATTGAGATCACTTTGCATCTGGAACTTTCCAACCTATTTCCCTCTATCGCCATTGGTACACGTCTTGGCTAACTCAATGACCACCGATAGAGTCTGATAGACAGACGAGAGTTGCTCCTTGTAGTGCGAGTTCTTGGAGAAGAACGGGTAACCGGAGAGATCGAAGAGGTAAGATGGAAGGCAATTGAGCTTTGACAAGATGAACTTACACTTCTTGACAAAACTTGTAGTCATTTTCACCCATTAGGCAACGATTGGGACAAGATTACCCGTTCATAGATCCCTTCGATCAACGGTGTCTAGTTCCAAAATGGATTGATTGGGGAGGGCAAGGGTAGGGACAGCCTTTAGACCCTTGGGAACCCATAGGGTCTATTGAATCCGTCCCATTCAACCACTAGTTTGACTTCTACCTCCATTGCCCTCACCTCCACTGCATGGTCTTCTCTCTCCTTATCAATGTCGACTACCACTTCTTTAGTGGTACTACATTCGAAAGCAAAAAAAATGAAAGAAAAAAAATTAGATCAATAGCAAATTTGTAAGAAAAAAATTTAGATCGATAGCAAATTTGTAAATATCAATGGCATTTTAAAGTAAATTATCAAAAATAAAAAGGATGGCATTATAATTACATATATCCTATTTCTCGAACTTCTACCAGAAGCTCCATCCAATCAGCTTCTACAAAACCATAGATTTACACTTGATTTTCCTGATTCAAAAGCCACGACTTCTGTCAGAAGTGGAATGCAAAGACCCTATTTGAAACTACTTCTGTCTTTTTTCATGATTTATCAGAAATTAACCACTCAAAAGTCATTCAAAAGCAATTCCAAACGAACACTGCATCTTCCATTGAGCTCCAATAGTAGATTACAACTAGACTTGGCACAAGATATGGATGTGGACCACAATTTGCACTAAAAAGGTAACAATCCCTCTGTCATGAATATTACTCTAGCATCAGAACCTTCCAAGTCCGACATCTTCATTATGAAAACATTAACCTTCAGTATGCCCTCTACCTTTCCAACAACCCCTTGTTCCCAAAAAGGTATGTTGGGCCATTCCCTAATGCATGTCCAATACCGAGGCCATTTAGCTAACTTATCTTTTGGTGAATCCAGTTGAACACACCTTCAAGCATCCTTTGTCACAACACATATCCCAAACCCAACCATCGCAGGTGGAAGGGTATTAACAGGTTCATTTGTTTGTTGTCTGTGATAACCATTCTATTTGGTGTTGGTCTATGATGGCCTAGAGTGCAAAGAACAAGCTCGAATTCATCAACAACACCTTATCACAGTCAGATGTAGAGAAATCACCAAAGAAACATCATATCTGAAAGAGATGTAATGATGTGGTTTTATTGTGGTAATTGAATTCAGTTGATGCATAGATAGCTTCAAGTGCAATATACTATGATCTTTCTTATGACGTTTAGAAGAACTTGCAAGATCATTTTTCACAAGGCAATGCTCTAAGGATTTACCAAATCTATCGTAATATTGCTTCTCTATCACAAAGTCAATCTTCAATTGCTTCTTATTTCACAAAATTAAAATCTTTATGGGATGAGTTGAGTTCATATGTGAAAATCCCTTCTTATACTAGTGGTACACTTAAGGAGTTTTCTGAAAGGCAGTATGAAGATAGAGTTATTCAATTTTTGCTTGGTCTTAATGAAACATATGGACAAATTAGAGGATAGATTCTTCTTATGAATCCTCTTCCTAGTCTGAATAAGGTCTATGCTTTAATTTTACAAGAAGAAAAACAAAGAACTATTGTGCATCCTTTAAATAGTACAGATAATAGTACCATGATGGCAAATAAAAGTAACTGTCATCATAAAACTCAAAATCAGTATGAAGACAAGAATAAGTTTCAGAATCAGTCAAATAATGTTACTAAACAAAATAAAAAATGTACACATTATGAAGGCACAAGCCATATGGATCGATGTTTTTGAATTATTACATTTCCTCTTGGACACAAATTACACAAAGTATACCTGGACAAGAATGCAGCAGCTATGACACAAAAGAATACACAGCAGCATATTTACACATCATCTACAAGAAATTATTCTTCAGTCGATGAGCTTATCAAAACAGAGGCACCAAATTTTACTCAATAACAATATAATCAGATTTTAAACCTTCGTAAGACTACTACAAGTCTAAAGAATGTGGTACATGCAAGAGGTATGTATTCTTGTACTTTACACACAATACTATCATTAGTTCATTCATCACCTATTAAATTACCCACAACAGATTTTGCATCAATAAGTTTCATTGGAATTTATCACATTAGTTCCAATCTTGTCTTTAAGGATGTCCTTCATGTACCCATGTTCAATGTCAATCTCATGTCTATTGGTAAACTTGTTAGGCAATTATTTTGTTTTGTCACTTTTTTACCTAACTTCTGTGTTATTCAGGACCGTATCTCTAGGAAAGTGATTGGCTTGGGTAAAGAAGAAAATGGCCTTTATATCCTGGTCAATACCCTTTCTACTCTTACTTCATGTGCTATTATTAGTCCTCGAGGCTGGCACAACAAACTTGGTCATATGTCTCCAGCTAAAATGCAATTGTTATCTCCCATTATTTATACTTCTAATAATTCTCAAGTCATTTGTAATATTTGTCCTCTTACTAAGTAGCATAGGTTACCTTTTCCTATCAGTCGTATCAAGTCTCAAAAACCTTTTGATATTATTCATTGTGACATTTGTGACAAATTTTCTATCCCCAATTACAAAGGATTTCGATATTTTCTCATAATAATTGATGATTTTTCTAAATGTACTTGGATATTCCACATGGTTCATAAATTTGAAACTTATTCTCTTATGAAACAATTTTTAGTTTTAGTCAAAAAACAATTTCATTCTTCTGTAAAGATTATTAGGTTTGATAATGGTAATGAATTTTGTTCTAAAGATATGTCTATTCTATTCTTTAGTCATGGAATTACACATCAAACTTCATGTGTTTATATACTACAATAAAATAATATAGTGGAGCATAACCATAGACATTTATTAAAAGTCCCTGGAGGCTTAAGATTTTAAGCTTTGTGATTGTGTTGTTACAACCACTCATTTGATTAATAAAACGCCTTCTACTATGTTAAATGGCAAATGTCCTATTAAGTTTCTTTTCAAAAAGAAACCTTTTCATACTCATTTTAAGACTTTGGGTTGTCTTTATTATATCACTAAGTCTTAGTTCTCTCACAAGTTTGATTTCAGAGCACAAAAGTGCATATTTATTGAATACCCTTTCCCTCAAAAGGGTTACATACTATATGATTTGGATTCTAAGATAGTTTTAGTTAGTAGCGATGTCATTTTCCATGAAAACATATTTCCTTTTGTTTCTTCTTCTATTTCTAATAGTCCTAGTTCTATTTCTTTACCCAAGTAAATACTTCTGCTGACATTTCTTTCTTTCCTGATTCTTCAAGTCCCTAATAGTCTTCCTAAGTCTTCTAATATTCCACATGTTAGACATTCTTCTTGTATACCAAGACTTCCTACTTATCAAAAGCTATGTATGAAATAAAAGCACTTGAAAATGATGGCACTTGGAACTTAGTTGAGTTGCCATTAGGAAAGAAACCCATTGGCTACAAATGGGTTTATAAAATAAAATACAAAGTAGATGATAATATTGAAAGGTACAAAGTTCGTTTAGTAGCTAATGGGTATACTCAAAAAGAAGGTTTTGATTATAATAAGACCTTTACACTAGTGATTAAACTTGTCACGGTTAGAACTTTATTAATTGTTGTTGCTACTAAAAATTCGACTATCATTAATTTGATGTGAATAATGCTAATTTACACGGTGATTTAAAGGAAGAAGTATGTATGTCTCCACCCCAAGGCTTTCCTGATAGGGGGTGAACATTGTATGCAGACTAAAGAAATCTTTATATGGCTTAAAATAGTTCTCTCGCAATTGGTACTATAAGCTTTCACAGGTTCTTTTTATTGACAGTTTTATTAAGTCTAAAGTTAATTATTCTCTTTTTACAAAGAAAATTCGTACTTTTACATCAATACTTATCTACGAGGCAATGATGAGGCTTCAACTACTATTTTAAAAGCTTCTATACATAACCAAGTTCAAACGGGAAGATTTGGGACTTTTGAAGTGCTTTCTTGGTATTGAAGTCTCTCAATCGACTAAAGATATTTATATTTCTCAAAGAAAATATGCTTTAGACCTATTGAAAGATGTAGGTCATTTTGGAGCCAAGACTATGTCTACACCTATGAATCCAAACATCCAATTGAATGCTAATAGTCCTAATTTACATGATCATACAGTCTACAAAAGATTAATTAGCAGATTAATATATTTAACTATTTGTAGGCTTGACATTTCCTTTTCAGCTTAATGCTTGAATCAATTCATGTCTAAGCCTACTCAATTACACTGTCAAGCAGCTCTAAGTTACTGACTGTTGTATTTTCCTGGATTCTTCTTTGATTTCTTGGAAATCAAAGAAACAAACAACAATTTCAAGAACTTCAGCTGAATTCGAATGTAGATCAATGGCACCTACCTCATGTAAGATCACTTGGTTGATTAATCTTGTTGATTTTGGTATTAATCAAGCTCATCCAATTCAACTATTTCGTGATAACACTGCTACCATTCATATTGTCTAGAATTCTGTTTAGCACCAGTATACCAAACATGGTAAATTAGATTGTCATTTGGTACGTGAAAAAATTCAATTGGAGATCTTTAGACCAAACTTTATTTCTTCTAACCAGTTTCTTGCAGTTTTGTTTACAACGCCTTCAGGAAAAGATATTTTTAGATTTTTATTAGATAAATCGGAAGTCATTGACATTTACTCTCTAGTTTGAGGGAGAGTATTGACATGTACATTTGTTTGTTATTTCTTTGTTTTTATTTGTTAACCGTTTATAGAACCTCTGGTGGCCTGGATCTGGCCCATTAGCATATATAAAATTATTTGGGCTTTACCGAAACAAAGGTTGATCCATCCATGCATGGTACTGTAGAACACCACACCACTCCGACCACCAAACAAACCACTACCATGCAGCTGAACCCTAATCACCCAACACCACTCAATGACACCAAACCTCCTCTCAACCTTCCAACAACCTTACAAAAATCCAAAGGAAGATCAACGAAAAACTGAAACCCACCTTATCTTCCACTGAGTGGTCAACTTTCTCTTTCTGTAAGACCAATGGGACTATCAGAATGGGAGTTCCGATCCAAAAATCTCACATTAATTCCCCCTCCTCTTATACCTTTCCTCAGCAGCAGCTCACCTACTGATGGGGCTTTGGCGGCTGACCCCGAACAACCACTAGGTTTTAAATGAGTACAGTCGCATGGAACTACCATGGTGGGGTGAGCACGACTGTAGTTCGCCATATAAAGAATCTCGTTTAGGGAGTCGACTCAGAAAAGCCTTCCTGTCTGAAACTCACTGTGGCTTAGAAAATTTTACAAAAAAAAAGTCATAAAAAAAAATATGGAAAGAAGATTATCATGTCGCACTAGCGGAAAGGGTGACCGGAGGTTTGCGGCTTCTACGGAGAAACCACGACATTAGGGTGGATTTTATCTGTAAAAACCTTAACATTGCCACCATCGACCACTTATGGAAGTTGGTAGGCGTATATAGAGAATCTTGCCACAGTAGACGCCGAGATGTCTGGCAGGACCTTCTTCGGCATGTTTAGCGGTTCACCAAACCTTAGCTGTGCGTCGAAGACTCCAACGCCTACTTGGAGCCTAGCGAGAAGAGAGATGGTAACCCTGTGGCAGACACTTCTGTTCGTGACTTTCGGCACTTTGTCAGCAATGCTGACCTCATGGATCTGGGTCACTTGGGTCTGGGCTTCACATGCTAAAATAGATGAATACAAATGATATAATCAAAAAACTTATAAACCAAAAACCAACATAAATTGAAATCATAAATGGAATATCTTTACGAGTATGTAACACAATGCTAAAATAGATGAATACAAATGATATCTACGGTGACATTGCAGCCAATACTTTTTCCCATTATTACGAACTTTGTCCTACATAAAGTAAATAAATACAGACATGGCATTTTTCCAAGAAGAACCCCATCAAAGCTTGTCAAACTAGCAAAATCTCTTCATAATCACTTCAAGCATCATAAACCAAACATCCACCTAATTCTCACGATTTTATCATGCATTTACAACATTTTAAGCTATTGTCCATCTTAGAACCCAAACCAGGTTGAACAGGGAACACGTACCTCAATGCGTTTTTCGGTGATCTCCTGCTCCTCCGGCTAGCTCCGACCTCCAGCACACTCTCCAACCACAAGACACAGCCCCACACAATCTCTCCCTCACAGTACAAGCTCGAGCCCTCCCTCTCTTCTCTCAAAACGGTACCTTCTTTCTCTCTTTCTTCTCTCATCTTCCTCCAAAGCACCATCACCACCGTTATAAATCCTCCTCCTCCTGCCAAACCCCAGTCTTCCGTCGACCACCATAGCTTTGCCAGGCCTGCCATGAGAAGATGGGACGAGACTGTGGCTTACAGGCCTCGTGGGTGTAGGGAGAATGGAAAAGGAGAAGAAAATGAGGGGAAAAAAATATGGAAGCTACGTGAGAGGTGGGGGAAAATAATAAGAAAAGAAAAATAAAATGAGGAGAGAGAGAGAGAGACTTATAAATGAGGCGAAAAAACAGGCATGCATCCCAAGACTACTGTGCCAAGTCATAATAACCATTAACTCAAATATTACACAAATAATTATGGTTTATAATAATAATAGATAATCAGACCAGGTGTTATAGAAAATAATCATTTGCCTGATTTTTTTATCCTTGAAATTTCTACAGGGAAATGGCTCTTAATACTAGGAGACAGTTGCAAAAAGAAAAAAGACCAATAACTGAATTAAAGAAAGAAAATCGATGCAAAATTCAACTGTTAAAGATGAGTGCCTATGAGGATGAAAAGGATAAAATGATACTAGATCATCCGGAGAAAAGCACATATATGGAGAAATCTATAGATCATGTTATAATCCTTCAAACAAAAGATTTGGATTCAAATCCTGAAGACTTGGCAATAAAGTATTTGCCAGAAAAAATATAACTTTGTTCCCTCTATGTTGGGAAAAATCTCGCGATACTATGAAAAAATTCTTCTTGAAATTGGAAGTGCTAAAATCTAATATAATTTCAAATATGTCCGATCAAGAGAAGAATACGCATTCCTGAATATCACTATTGAGAAAGCAATATCTTTAGAAGAATGGGTTCATATGCAGAATCCAAATCATTTTCGTAAATTTTATGATCTTAATTCCTTGGCACCAAAGTATTACAATTATTGGAATTATCAAATGTTTAGGAAAAAACTCTCCTCATTCAGAATAGCCAGATGAAACACTCATGGTTTGCCAAATTTGCTTATCAAAGTGACAAACCAAACCAAATTGATTTTATTTGACATTCTGAAGAAAATTTGGTCCGATTAAAGAAATTCTTCTAGAATAACTTAAAAAATCTGTTCAAACTGTTTCAGATTTGTATCAATTATTTGGGAAATAAGATGTCCCATGGATACTCAGATGGGAATGGAATATGACAATACTAGCATCTCCAGAATATTATCTAGATAGATATATCTATATGAAATGGTGGGATAAATATAATCTCACCCATGTCCTGTAAAAAAGAGCAATATCTATTTTGACAAAACAAGCAAAGTCCTTAATATCCTCCATATAAAGATTTACTCAATTAAAATAAGAATTAACTCAAAAATTTCAAATAAGCCACCTTGAAGCTTCAGAATCTCAATTGAATCTAATGGTCTTTGCAGAACTTAATAAAATTATGACACTGGTAAAAACTGAGCAATCCTCATCATCTTCATCTCATATTTTTGATTCCTACGTCAACAAAGATATCTACTACGGAATCGAGGATTATCCCTTTGATGATGAGGCATTGTACAATATGGACACTTGATATGATCACTGATAGAACTTAAAGTTTTATGTCAACATCCATTATATGGAACATGTGATAAAAGTAACATAATATTCTCTTTAAGAAAAAAGAAAAGAATGAAAAGACGTAAGGAAAAGAACAAAAAAGAAAGTGATAACTCCTCCAGCGAAAAGATGGCTAAAGGAGATTCCCAAATCTACTAATAGATTTACGAATCTATGGTTTGCTTATTGTGTTTCTACTCTTCTACCTCTATAAATGAATTCAAAGTGTTGTGTTGAGGCATCGACAATTGAGATTGTAAACCACCCCTCTTGTAAGATAGAGTACTTGATTAAGTGTGAGTCTATGTGTGCTTGTAAGTACTAAAATAATATCTGTAAGTGTGTTCTTGTTTTTGTACCTGTGATGATATTATAAAATAACGTTATATATTTCCTGTGATACTTCTTATTTTGTTATTCTGATTGTGTTGGTTTTCAAATTTTGGTATCATCTAGTCTGAAAAGGAAGCAACTATAACTTGGACAATTCCTAATTCAGAATTGTTACATGTTTTACAGACTATGGCATAGATAAACATTGGATGCAACATTTAATATATCTGAAATTCATTGAAACCATCAAGGTTCCATTCAACCAATGATCGTCCATCAAAGTGATCTCTTATTGGAAGATCATCTTCAAATTGAATATCAACTGGTGTAGGCCTAGAATAGTATATTTTTAAGGTAGAATAGATTTTATTAAGGACATCTTCTTATTCATTTTCTAAATATTCAACTGGTTTGAGTGTTCTGTTGGAGAGGATACAGAAGGCCTAGGTGTCCTAGAGGATAAACCTTGGTTTATAATCATTCTTTTTGATGTAGAAAAGTTGATCTCTACATCACCATTTGGGTATTCAATTATATTTTGTAATTATTTATTTTCTAGAGGTTTTGAGGGAATGACTTGATTTAACGTCCAGTTTTCTAGAAGTTTAATTTCTTCCATTTGAGTGCTTTCAGTATTGCTGTATTATTTTTTGCATTAGTTAGAAATAGTGTTGTTACTCTTTTTTCTGTAGAAATATTTACTTGTGGGATTACCGTATTCATAATTTTAAAGCAAATCCTATAAGATATTGCTATATTTTCTAATGCAATATCCATATTAAATCCTTGTATTTGAAGATTTAAGGTTAGCACCTTTAAAAGGCCTAGATCTGATAATGAAACTGAAAAATTGGGAAATGCATTAAAGAATACGGGTCCTTCATTGAGAGTTAATTCTATTAATTCAAGGAGAGAATTTGAAAATTTTAGATGTCTACAATCTCAAAGGCAGATGAGGATTGAAGTGTTTAATCCAATTCTAGTAAGGGATCTTGTTGAGACTTGGACCAACCCTATATGTAGATAATAATATTTATTTATTTTTTAAATTAACTCGAGAACTTTATTTGTTAGCAATTAAAGGTTTTCGACTGTTGAAGTTATTGAGATTGTTATTTCTATTGTTTTAATATGATAGTTTGTCATTAACTTAAATGTTCCCTTAGAATAAATTTCTTTCGTCGGTACCTTAGGCATTTTCCAAATTAAAAGGCTTTGGTCTACATTTTCAAAGTTTAGATGTTCACTGTTTTAATACTTGATGTCTGAAAATGGGCTGGAGACCTAGAGCTAGATGCCTCATTAACAAATAGACTTCGTATTCTCGACATTGTAAAAGAAGATAGTGGTTCTAGTGGCGCGTTAATAGAAAAATGGCTCAAAATTTCCAAAGCTCAACTAAATGGGTGGACTAGAGCACCTGCGACGTGAAACCTCGAATCTAGAACAACAATTTCTTATAGTTTTCAGCTGGTATCGTCTGATACAAGACGATACCAGGATCTGAAAACTATAGATATGTCGAACAATATATGTTAACATATATATATATATGTACTAACAAAAACTGAAACAGAATCAGAATAGCAGAGCAAGAAGTATCATAGGAAATATAGAACGTTATTTTATAATATCATCACAAGTACAAAAACAAGAATACACTTACAGATGTTATTTCAGTACTTACAAGCACACATAGACTCACACTTAATCAAGTACTCTATCTTACAAGAGGGGTAGTTTACAATCTCAATTGTCGATGCCCCAAAACAACACTTT
This sequence comes from Posidonia australis, assembly GCA_024699735.1. NCBI lineage: Eukaryota > Viridiplantae > Streptophyta > Magnoliopsida > Alismatales > Posidoniaceae > Posidonia > Posidonia australis. Next base: position 24,667 of record JAMKQA010017770.1, on the reverse strand, counting down.
GAACTCATTTATAGAGGTAGAAGAGTAGAAACACGACAAGCAAACCATAGATTCGTAAATCTATTAGTAGATTTGGGAATCTCCTTTAGCTATCTTTTCGTTGGAGGAGTTATCACTTTCTTTTTTGTTCTTTTCCTTACGTCTTTTCATTCTTTTCTTTTTTCTTAAAGAGAATATTATGTTACTTTTATCACATGCTCTATATAATGGATGTTGCCATAAAACTTTAAGTTTTATCAGTGATCATATCAAGTGTCCATATTGTACAATGCATCATCATCAAAGGGATAATCCTCGATTCCATAGCAGATATCTTTGTTGACGTAGGAATCAAAAATATGAGATGAAGATGATGAGGATTGCTCAGTTTTTACCAGTGTCATAATTTTATTGAGTTCTGCAAAGACCATTAGATTCAATTGAGATTCTGAAGCTTCAAGGTGGCTTATTTGAAATTTTTGAGTTAGTTCTTATTTTAACTGAGTAAATCTTTATATGGAGGATATTAAAGACTTTGCTTGTTTTGTCAAAATAGATATTGCTCTTTTTTGCAGGATATGGGTGAGATTATATTTATCCCACCATTTCATATAGATACAGCTATCTAGATAATATTCTGGAGATACTAGTATTGTCATATTCTATTCCCATCTGAGTATCCATGGGACTTCATATTTCCCAAATAACTGATACAGATCTGAAACAGTTTGAACAGATTTTTTAAATTATTCTAGAAGAATTTCTTTAATCGGACCAAATTTTCTCCAAAATGTCAAATAAAACCAATTTGGTTTGTCACTTTGATAAGCAAATTTGGCAAACCATGAGTGTTTCATCTGGCTATTCTGAATGTGGAGAGTTTTTTCCCAAACATCTGATAATTCCAATAATTGTAATACTTTGATGTTGAGGAATTAAGATCATAAAATTTACGAAAATGATTTGAATTTTGCGTGTGAACCCATTCTTCTAAAGACATTACTTTCTCAATAGTAATCTTCGAGAAAGCGTATTCTTCTCTTGATCGGGGACCTCTAAAATTATGCTTGATTTTAGCACTTCCAGTTTCAAGAAAAATATTTTCGTAATATCGCAAGGTTTTTCCCAACATAGAGGGAACAAAGTTGTATTTTTTCTAGCAAATATTTTGTTGTCAGGTCTTCTGGATTTGAATCCAAATCTTTTGTTTAAAGGATTATAATATGATCCATAGATTTCTCCATATATGGGCTTTTCTTCGGATGATCTATTATCATTTTATCCTTTTCATTCTCATACGTACTCATCTTTAACAGTCGAATTTTGCATTGATTTTCTTTCTTTAATTCAGTTATTGGTCTTTTTTTCTTTTTACAATTGTCCCCTAGTATTAGGAACCATTTCCCTATATAAATTCCAAGGATAAAAAATCAAGCAAATGATTAGTTTCTGTAACACCTAGCCTAATTATCCATTATTATTATAAATCATAAATGTTTGTGTAATATTTGAGTTAATGGTTATTAATGGATAATCAGTCATTTGTGGTGATTGTTGTGGTGGTTTGTTGACCCTCTGTGCACCTATTTGTACTTATGAGACCTAGTGTGGAATCCAGTCAAGCTTGACACAGTAGCCTTGGGATGCATGCCTGTTTTTCTCCCTTATTTATAAGTCTCTCTCTCTCTCTTCTTATTTTATTTTCTTTTCTTATTATTTTTCCCGCACCTCTCACGTGACCTTCAATTTTTTTTCCCTCCTCATTTTCTTCTCCTCTTTCCATTCTCCCCTCACCCACGAGACCTGCAAGCCACAGCCTCGTCCCATCTTCTCATGGTAGGCCTAGCAAAGTTGTGGTGGCTAGTGGAAGACCGGGGTTTGGCAGGAGGAGGATATATAACGATGGTGGTGGTGCTTTGGAAGAAGGTGAGAGAAGAGAGGGAAAAAAAGGTGTTGTTTTGAGAGAAAAAAGGAAGGGCTCAAGCTTGTGCTGTGAGGGAGAGACTGTGTGGGGTTGTGCCTAGTGGCTGAAGAACGTGCCAAAGGAGCGGGAGATCGTTAGAAAATCCATTGAGGTATGCGTTCCCTGTTCAGCCTGATTTGGCTTCTAAGAGGGAAAATAGCTTAAAATGTTGTAAATGCATGATAAAATCGTGGGAATTAGGTGGATGTTTGGTTTATGATGCTGAAAGTCAATATGAAGAGATCTTGCTAGTTTGACAAGCTTTGATGGGATTCTTCTTGAAGAAATGCCATGCCTGTGTTTTAATGAGTCTTCTAGAGCTCAGTGTCTTTGACAATTAATATCTTGGTGAACGAATGTTGGATTTTTGATTTATTGGTGGGATTTTGTAAAGGACTCAAAAATCTACATGTCATGTTTTTCTTATGATTTTTGGAAACGACTTCATGGAGTTTTTGTTGGATTTTCAGAAGTCCTGTAACAAGGGATGTCTCTGTCTGAATGTGTTGAGCACAGTGACTTCATGGAATTATATCTTGACTTATATATGTTGGAATGTAGATTTTCTTGATGGGTTTTGAAGTAAATGCATAAGTCTACTCCCAGTATTTATCTCGGAATTTTCTAGATTGAACTTGGGTGGTTTTTGAATAAATGAAAGGGGGTCGTGTTTTGGATCCAATTCTAAGCCTCCTTGCTTTATGAATTTATATCTTGGTGTATAATACTTGGAATTGAGATTTGTTTAAGGGATTTTGTAGTGGACTCATAAGTCTACACCTTAGAATAATTTGAAGATTTTATGTACTTGTTAGAGGGGTGTTTTGGCTAGAATTCAGTCGACACCAAAAACTCTGGCTACAAGCAGCCCACCAAAGAGCAATCGACGACATCTGCACTGCCACGACGTGCCACCTTGTGCAGGAGCAGCGTCGCCCCGCGATTCTCTCACCTGGAGAACCCTCACAAAGTCAACCCCTCTTTGGGAAGGTTGTCCTGTCTCTCAGGACACTACCAGCTATGAGGCACGTGTCCCACCCACACTAGCCACTATAGAGTACACCTCCTCATGGAGTCCTCCACACGGTGCTCAGAGGGAGTGTCATACCTCCACACCCGACGACACCCGAGCCTCAGTGCTCACAACAACAATAGGAGTATCATACCTCCCCCTCGTGCCACAAGATACCTCAACCCGCGGACTACAACTCTAGTCTCAAGACGACAGTCAAGGAATCTCATACCTCTAGAACCCAACGTTCCTCAGTCTCGGATATCTCAGCCCCCAACCTCAACCAAGGAGTCGTGCTTGACCACCCAGGAATGTCGTCACAATCCCTGGTCCCGACGACACGGTCCCACACTGTCTCGGTCCGCACACAGAAAACCCGAAAAACCATTTTCCAAAACAGACCAACTATCACTTTGAAATCCACTTTCCAAAACCATTTTATATCTTTGGAAACTTTTTAAAAATCTCGATAACAGGTATCCCAAGAGACTACCACTGACGGCTCACAATCCCATCTTACAGGAACAATACAAATCAATTTGGAAAACCACTGTATTAAAATATATTTTTCAAAAATCCAGGAAAAACCCCAAAGATGCCTTAGTAAACCCATGCATGTGAAGTACACGTCTGGTCAGCGCCCCTGGTACTTTCGTCTGAACGCCAATAGAGCCTGAACAAGGGGCCAGAACCGCTACCGAACCCACGCATATGACTCGTGCAATCAGCCCGTGCTCCTAGTTTTCTGTTAAGACACCTGCAGCAAGGCACCCAAAAAACTCGTCCGAGGTGGGAACTTCGATCGGACCCCCCAAACAACCACCAAAAATCTCGGATAAAACATATACGGTAGACCCTCGAGTCTACACCAAAACCCAACAAACAAAACTGAAATCCATTCACCATGCATCAAGAAACAAAATCGCAAAAGCATAAGGTTCAAAATGGCCTAAATCTCAACTATCGACATAAATACCCATAAAAACAATAATAAATTCCCAAAAATTCTAAAACATTAAATTAAACTTAGATTACATGCATCCTAGGCATTTCTACCATTTTACACGATTTCTACACATTAAATTGGGGATACGTACCTGAAACGAGCTCCAACGACCCTCCGACCGACTCCAACGAACACCGACGACCTCGTACGACCACAACCACCCTACGACCTCTAGGATGCCACTCTGGAGCTTCGCACGCTGCCACAAGCCACCGCAAGCCACCACCTCCCGTTCCCCCACTCTCAGGCTCTCTCTCTCTCTCTCTGTTTCTCACCCACACCCCCCAGTAGACGGGAAGGAGGAGTGAAGAAGAAGAGGGAGAAGGAGTGGAGGGAGAAAAGGAAAGGAAGGGAAGGAGGCTTGGCTAGGCTCTAGTGCTCCGCACCGCTCGATCGCTGTCGAAAAACAAGGGAGGAGAAACTGGCGAGGAGGAGAAGAGAGGGAAGTGTGTTGGAGAAGACTCACCCCATGCATACATAAATATGCGAGGGAGGAAGTCGTTGTGCACCTGCTCACCAACCCCCAGCATGCACACACCAGTAAGTCTCCGACCACCCTCCAGCCTCGCTGAACACAGCCCAACTGCCAGCTTCAAGGCACGAGCCAACGACTCCCCGCACCAAAACACATCCACCAACCATCCCACAACGTGGGCCCTGCACGGACCCACACCCGGGCCTACAAGTACAGTGTCACAATGCACAATGCCAACCACGTACAGGAACATGTCAACAGTAGTCGACCCACGAGGCCCAAGCCCAAAACCACAAAACACACCAATAGGTCTCGAAACAGTAATACATGTCCAAGAATAAATTCATTAAAATATAAATAATTACAAAATGAATTTTACAGGTATTACAGATAATGAAACTGAAAAATTAAAAAATGCATTAAAGAATACGGATCCTTCATTGATGGTTGATTCTATTAATTCAAGAAGAGAATTTGAAGATTTTAGACGTCTTCAATCTCTAAAACAGATGAGGATTGAAGTATTTAATCCATTTCTAGTAAGGGATCTTGTTGAGACTTGGACCAACCCTATATGTAGATAATGATATTTATCTTTATTTTAAATTAACTCGAAAACTTTATTTGTTAGCAGTTGAAGGTTTTCGACTATTGAGGTTATTGAGACTGCTCTTTCTATTATTTTAATATGATAGTCTGTCATTAACTTAAATGTTCCCTTAGAATAAATTTCTTTCGTTAGTGCCTTAGGCATTTTTCAATTTAAAAGGCTTTAGTCTACGTTTTCAAAGTTTAGATGTTCACTGAATTATATATGTATATGTATATATAGTCAAATTATCATATGAAGTCCATCCTTACTTTTGTTATCTAAAGTCCTTCATCATCTACTATTAGTAACGCATCCCACGTTTGAAACTAAATCTAGATTTTAAATTAGCAAAATCACCTATGTTGTAATGGTGGTTTTGTAAATTTTCATTTTCTTTCTAATTTCATTTATTGATAGATTTTTATATTAACTGAATCACGCAAATATCTCGTTACCTTTAATATTCATTTTTATATGGCAACACCAGTTTTTTTTATTCGTAGCGTTTTAGTTTTTTAGTTATAATTTTCGTTTCAATTTCACACTTCCTTGTTTTTGTTTTAGTATTACTAATTTTTCCTAGTTTAATTTTAATTTCAATTTTATACTTCTTTATTTTTGTTTTAGTCTTACTACTTTTCCTATTTTACTTTCAATATTTAGGATCTTCACTGTTTCCTCCATTCTCTTCATTGTTGTAACAAACTAAATTACGATGACCTATGAAGTAATATAAAGTATGTATTGCTATAAGAAAAAAGGATCTTGTTCTCCCTTTCCCCTCTTTCACAGTTGAGGGAGAAAAAAAAAAGACGAAGAAGAAAGAAAGAGAGAGAGAGAGAAATGGAGGGTGTCGAGGAAAGGGGTGTCGTAGAGGGGGTTGAGGAGCAAAGGGCAATGAGAGGAGAGGATAGCGCAATAGTAGAGAGGGGAGGAGAGGACAACAAGATGGAGGAGGATAGTGCACAATAAGGGAGGGGAGGAGGACAACTCACAGTGGACAAGGAGGGTGATGGAGACCACCAAGAGGGGATGAGAATAGGCCCACATCCAAGGGGAGGGAGCATAAAATGGTCGATAGCGATGAGTAGTAGATATCTAGGGTGGGATGTGCAAGTGTTTTCTTTTTGTAAAGGGAGTACAGAGGAGTGGATTTTAATAATAGGATGATAACAGGGATTTTGAAATTTAAAGTTTAAAATTTTGGTAGTTTTTAAAATGATTTTGGATTTTAATCAAAATTAAATCTATAAATGATCTTCATGATGGACAGACAGGATTAAGAGTGTCATCATCTAGAAGTAATAATGGACCTCTCCTGATGTTCTCTCTCTCTCTCTCTCTCTCTCTATATATATATATATATATTATTTGTATCTATATTCCTATCTACGCAAATTCAAAAAATCATATCAATATCCACTCCTAGGCGGATACGAATATATGGATACCGATTTTTTACGAATATATTGTATTAATTTGCACCCTTATGAACAATTATTAAATATTTCCAATCAACCACCAAGTCATTGAATACCTTGATCAAATATTTAATGTCGTGGGAATGGAGATCATTCGTTCTTACCGAGGCAAATTCCCTCACCTATGCAAAAGGAGGGAAATGATAATTTAATTATCATTATTAACAAATAATCCTTTGAGAGTGGGCATCATTGATTACAGTTGTTTTATGAATTATTTAGTCATAAGAATATTTTATAAAATCAACTACATAAATTTTAGAAATGCATAAAATATTAAGCTATTAATATCAAACAATTGTAAAAGAAACAATCTACAAAAGTAATCATTATTAATATATAGTACCTCATTGATTCTTCTCCATTGATACAATCAATTATATTCATGGGCCATCTCTACCATCAGTATTGGTACCTACAAAAAAAATTAATTTAGTTTTCAAGTATATACGAAAATCACAAGATTGCAATGATTGTATCGGTAGACATACCTTGACTTTATTGCAGTGGACAGTGGCTGTAGAATCTCCATAGAGCTTAGTAGAAGCGAACTTTGTTGTCTACTTAAAAAATAACAATAAATTAGACCAAAATCAATTACACAAATAAATCAAATCTCCTACAAAAAGATTTTTGCTTACATCAAAAACATAATTAATTGTTAGTATCAAACAATTTTAAAAGAGACAATCTACAAATGTAATCATTATTAATATATAGTACCTTGTTGATTCTTCTCCATCAAGACATTCAATTGCATTTATGGGACCTTCTTTACCATCAATATTGGTACCTATAAAAAATCTAATTTAGTTTTAGAAATATATACGAAGTTCATAAGACCATAGACAATAGTCATTAACATAAATTATTGATTAATACATAATTTCCAAATAGTTACAACAGATATTTAATCATTAAGATTACATAGATCAACTATTTGACGTGGTCGAAGTGGAGGAGCAGTTGTTATTATAGGAGTTAAGCTCCCTCACCTACGAAAAAAGAAAAGAAACATCAATTAGTTGTCACTATTATTAACTAATCAACCTTTGAATTCAAATGTATAAATAATTTTAAATAATCATAAAGACTACATAATATATATATATATATATATACACACCTACCAAGGGCAACCTTTGAATTGAAATGTATAAATAATTTTAAATAATAATAAAGACTACATAATATATATATACGTACCAAGGTCCTTCGGAAAATCGATATCAACTACTCTTAGATGAACCCTACCACCATTGTCCATTGTTAAGGACATGGAACAAATTATACTAATATCAATTATCCACGATTAAAATACCACATATTTTAGTTGTGTAAACATACCTTGACTTGATTGCAGTGGTTGTAGAGTCACAGTAACGCTCATAGAAAGCAAACTCCGTTGTCTATGTAAAAAAGGAAGATAAATTAGATCAAAACTGTCAAAAAAATAAATCAAATCTCATAAAAAAGACACTTATTTACATCAACATTACAAAAATATAATTCTTAAACAAGAATAACAAATGTAGAAACCTAGTATACCTCGAAGTAGATGAGATATTGAATTTTTGTGATTATTGTAGTGCCCCCATCCTAAATAAATGAATTAAAATTTTGATTAAAATTGAAAGTTTCTTTGACTAACTAAAAAAATGATACTTTGATAATCTATTGATACTAACAAAAAAGGAGTTAAAGCCATTCAGAGTGAGCCATCAAGGACGCTAGCTTAGAAGTATGGTGGAGTGTTGTGTGTCATACGAATAGTCCCACATCAGTTATATGAGTATCTGAGTGTAAGTTGATATAGACCAGGCTCTTGCCCTCAATAGGCTAGCCTTTTAGGGTTCTCCTCAGTTCATATCAAGTAGTATTAGAACCAACCCCATAATTCCGATTTGGATCCCCAAAGGGGTGACCTAAAAAATGACTACCCCCAACCACCACGGTCAAAGAGGAGGAGAGTGAAGGCCGTTCAGAGTGGGTCGTCTTGGACGTTAACTACAAAGCATTGTAGAGTGTTGTGTACCATACGAATAGTCCCACATCAATTGTATGGACATCGAGGTATAGGTTGATATGGACTAGGCTCTGCCTCTTAATAGACTAGTCTTTTGAAGTGAGTTCTCCTCGATTCATATCAAGTTATGAACCCAAGTCCACTGATATCCACCCATGTCCAAAAAGAAATACTTGTAAACCTAGAAAAGACCACAAGTAAGTAAGAGTAATGAAATGATTCCACATTGAAAAAAGTGAGAATTAGACTTACTATATATAAATGGATCCCTCCACTCTTAACCAATTGTCTATATTTTAACATGATATCAAAGCCAAGAAGAGACCCATTTGTACACATATCTACCAATATCCAAAAGAGACACTTGTTGGACCTAAAAGACGCCATAAATGAGGAGAAATGTTGGAATAATTTCACATTCAAAAAATTAAGGACAAGACTTGTAATTATATATAGATAGACCCTTCACCTCATTGTTAATTGATTTTAAGTTGAATATCTATATTTCAACAAAAAGAAATGTGAAAAATCAGTTGAGACATACAAATGTGCATTTATATTCCATTAAAGAAACAGCATCAGTCATTTGAGAATTTAAAGAAAAGCGCATGTATGTGGCTTGATATTAAAATAAACATAAATAACATACCCATCATATGTTGCTTTGTTGGAGATTTGCGATAGCGGATGAAGAGGCATGGAGGAGATGACTATGAGGATTCTGGTCAGGTTTGCTTGTCATTTGGAGCTCACCCAAACCACAAGAAACCATGAACAATGATCAAGACTAAAAGGCCTCCTCTTCTTCTTCTATAAGAAATCCATACTATGAAATAAATTAAATGAATGCAATCGACAAAAACCTCTTCTGTTTCTTCTAAGGAAGCAGATGTTGGCAATGACATAAAAATAAAAAAGATACACAATATGCATGCAATTGAGGTTATGCCTATGCCAATAAAGTAATTGTGCATTACGGCATGCTTAATTTTTATTTTATCCATATATGAGAATGGTTAAATTGAAGTTAGAGTCTATCTATGAGCATTTAAAAAAACACGTGTAACAATGAAGGTTTGCATGGTAATACAAGTAATATAGAGAAAAAGACATATGGAATAATTTAAGAAAACGTTACTGGAATATAGAAGGAAAATCATTTAGAAGACTGCGATATAGAATCATGTTACGTTTGATCAAACACTTGATTTTTCTAAAGATGGAAATCAGGTTACCAAGTGTTAGATTTTGAGCCAAGTTTTATTGAAAGAGGCAATATAACAATGTCGGAAGTTGAATGGAAAGAATTTCGAGAGATAGAGATGATAGAACCTGGACTATTGATTTGAAGATCTTTCTGAGGTTCATGGATTTTTGAAGGAATCCCACTGTTTTAAAAATAATAATATCTAGAAGTGTATTAAAAGCCCCACCAAAAATCCAATAGAATTAATTGAATTGTCCACATAGATAAAAGTTCGGTGGACATCAGGTAGGCAAGTAATGAGGAAAGCACAGGGTTTTACCATAATTACGTGATAAGAACAAACCAGAAACGTATGACATAACAATTCAGGAATAAGGACATGTGGCTAATGGCATGGTCAATTGAGGCACCTCCACGGAGCCAGGGAAGGAACCTCAACATTATTGTTCCTTTTGAGTCTAAATAGGTTATTGGATATCTATTTACTGTGGTGATATTTAATCTTCTTATAAATATATAATCTCAAATGCTCAATAGATTAATGATTCTCCCCCAAATGTTCTATCTACATGATATCAAAGACAGTTGAACATACAAATTCTTCAAGAGAGATTGAAAATTGTACTTCAAGGGTGTGAATGCTGCTTTTCTCTACTAAATTGGCAACCTTGGCATCATCCACTTCAATCACATTTTCTAACTTAGAGATACGAAGTTCACCTTGGATATCCAAATCCTTTAGCTCATTTATTCCACATCCCTTTGTAGTTCCCACAACGTATCTTGATACTGTAAAGAAGTCAATTTTCCAATCCACAAAAGCATGGATGTCATCACATCAGACACTCTATACTGGCTCAAATGCATAGAAACGTGTCGTAGGTTCACTAGATTACCTATTTCTATTGGTGAACTGAAACTCCTATGGTACTTTGGCCTCTACGACACTCGAATTGAAAGGCTACCAGTGAGCAGCCTCTATAATATGGCAGCCTTCCAATGAGGAAGGAAAAGTACCTCCTGATAAGTTACGGGGATAGACTGAGAAATAAGAGACAAGGCAAAGTAGCGAAAACGATGATGAAGAGTATTATAAGAGACAAAGTGAGAAATAGGATGGACAATACAGGACCGAGTAACTTTTCAAAGGACAATGGACAGATCTGAAAAATTAGTAGACGGATTTGTATTTGCAAAGGAAGATGGTCTAGTAATAGAAGGCACTAGAGTATGCTACCGTCGCTGATTCACCTGCAATGAACAAGTAACCGCTGGTGGCAATGGTAGTTCACTCAGACTTATAGGATTAATTATGGAGAGACTTTCTCTCCAGTTGCTCGTTTCAACTTCATCAAGGTCCTTCTCTCACATGCTCTTAACCATTCATAGGAACTGTGCCAACTAGATGTAAAAAATGTCTTTCTATATGGAAATTTAACTGAGTCTGTTTTAAAGAACAGCCTTCAAGGTACGTTGCTCAGAGGGAGAATCGTGTGTGCAGACTCAAAAAGACAATCTATAGTCTAAAGTAAAACTCCAAAGCATTGTTTGAGAAGTTTAATCAAGTGGTGCTTGCTGGTGGTTTTCAAAGGTATGCAGTGGACCATCAGAGGAAGTATGTGTTGGATCTCTTACAGGAGACAGGTTTTTTAAGATGCAAACCAGAGAACACTCCTATTGAGCAAACACCAGTCTTTTGGGATAGTAGTTCAGAGTTGTTAGAGAATCCTGGTCAGTATAGAAGACTGATTGAGAAGTTCATCTATCTGACTGTGACCTCGCCTAATATTTCATATGTAGTTAGCTTTCTGAACCAGTTCATGCATAAACCTAGGAGAGTACACTGGACAAGAGTTCTTCGTGTTCTGTCTTATGTGAAAGGAGCTCTAAAGAAAGGTCTAATTTACAGGAAGAATAGCCACATCAGAATTATGACATGCTCAGACTCAGAATATGTAGATGATAGAAGGGACAGAAAATCTACGTCTAGTTTCTGCACCTATGTGGGAGGCAATCTAGTCACCAGACGCAACAAAAAGCAAAATGTGGTCCAGTGCAGAGGTGGAATACAGATCCATAGCTCAGATAACATGTGAGATGATGTAGGTGAAATCATTGCTATAATAGCTTGAGTTTGGTATTAAGGTGTCTATGTCCATGAAATGTGATAATTAAGCTGCTATCTTTATTACAAACAACCCTACATTCCATTAAAGAACAAAACACTTCAAGATTGACTATCATTTTGTAAGGAACTTGGTCATAAGAGGAGTCATCTTGACTCCTTACACACAGTGTTCAAAGCAATTAGCAAATATATTCACAAAGGGCCTTAGTTCCGGATTGTTTGAATCTCTATGTGACAAGCTAGGCATGGTTGATATGTATGCTCCAATTTGAAGAGGAGTGTTAGAGTCAATTGTAGTGTGTGTTATTACTCCTTTGAGTCTAGACAGGTTATTGAATATCCATTTATTGTGGTGATATCTAATCTCCCTATAAATACATAATCTCACATGTTCAATAGATTAATGATTCTCTCCCAAATATTCTATCTCTACATCATGCATCCTTGCTACAACAGCATTTCCTAATAAAAGACTTCATGAAAAAAAAATAAACCAAGAGCTGCAACAACAACCAATAATAACAACTACAAATTTGAAGATGGAGAGAGAGAGAGAGAGAGAGAGAGAGGAAAATTTAGTTTCATCCTTTTACATTTTTGACAAGGATGTAAATGGTTACATAACCATCGATGAACTTCAACATGCATGAAAAGAGTCAGGCCTCGATGATGTCCTTTTTATTGTAATTCTTGACCCTTCCCTGTTTTCTTCTAAGTTTTGAATTAAAAAGGTCGCAGGCATCTATTAAATCATTACCACGTGCTATGATGAGAATGGAAAATGGTGGAATAGGAAGAAGAACCATGAGGAACAACCTAATCTGGGTTTAGTGAATTGCAAGTCAAATTCACCAAACACGCGGGTTTTGAAATACAAATGGAAGTTTAATATGAAATACAAATGTTTCCAATTTACTAAAAATCAACAGTCGTTACCAAACTATATTGCAAATGGAAGTTAGAACTTATTTATGAGCACTTACCCAATCACATGTCTCTAAGGCATTTCATCGAACACTTTCCCTACATGATCTAGTGTGGCATTTTACCCACTCCAATTCGGGAGACGTGGGTTGGGTGCGGAGAGGGCGAGGGACTTGATGAATTGTGAGTAAGAGGAAATGGGGTAAAGGAAAGCCCCAATATCCTTGACATTGATCTCAACATTCTCAATGGCATGTGCAGCATCGAAATCGACCTCACTTTTTTCCCATTCTCCCTCCCAAACTCCAGTGCCTTTCTGAACTCAACCGCAATCTCCTCATCCGACACCACCGGGAAGGGTAATGGCGCGCATTAATGGATGTGGGGAGGAGGAAATGTTGAGCTGCTGGAGGTGTGAGAGTTAAAGAGGAAAGAAAGAGGATGGTGAGGAGGTACAGGCATGGGTGTGGGGAAGAGTAGATGGAGAAGCGGTGGAGCGGTGAGCGAGGACTGAGGAGGACGGTGGCGAAAGATGTTGGTTAAAGACGAAAAAATCATGAATACCTTTCTCTCTTCTCCCCTGTCTCCTTCCTCCTTCCTCCTCATTTTCTTCTTCTCAATTTCTTCCTCCTGACTTTACTTCGTGGTATACTGGTATCTAAACATTTTTGTTCGAATTGAATAAACAAAAAGGGAAAACATAAGAAAATGTATTATTTAAAAACAAATGTAAAACAACGAATATAACAATTATTTTAAAAGAAGACAATGTGTCATTGTCACAGTGGACTGGGAGAACTCTAAACTCGCCACAGGTCTCAGGTTCGAATCCTAGGACATACATAAAAATTCACTTCTTACTATCTCAACCGTTAACAAAAAAAACAATTATTTTAAAAGAAATGAAAACTTGGTTGTACAAAAATATAAGATTTAAAAACACAGAAAACGTGGTTTAACAAAAAATATAATATTTAACAAGGTGGTTTAACAAAAAAATAAAATAGAAAAGGAAAAGATTAACGAAGTTGGAGATATGAAGGGAATTTTGAAATTTGAAAAAAAACAACTAAGAAATGGGTAAGACAACTAAATTTATAAGCAAAGGAAATATATCATGGACCTCATATATTAGAATTTAAAAAATAAAATAATCTTATAAATTTACCGTGGCAAAAGAGATTGACTCTTTCCTGTAAATAACTTTTCTTGAGAACAATAATTTTTATTGTAAGAGTTATTGTCATGTTGATATCTTAAATTATACCATATTCTCACTTTAATATCTTTAACTTTAAAAAAGTTTACTTTGGTATCCTTAATTTTTATTGTTTCTTATTTTAGTACTTCTGTTAAGTTTTTATAGTTTTACAATAATTTCAGACAAAAATATCCTTTTTCTCTTCTCTTCCTCTTCTTCACCTGATACCTTTAAGCCAGCTCTCTTCTTCTTTCACTCACTTAATCATGTGCTCCTCCAACTCCTCCTCCGATTCTTACCAAAGATCATCCATCTCTCATCAAAAAGCTTCACTCCTTCATTACTATTGTAGTTTGGAATTGCCAGTGATGACTTCATGGATACCAAAGAATCTTAGACGAAAATTCCACGACTACAATATATTTCAATAAAATGGGTGTGGGTTCTTCAAATGGATGGATTCTCCACTCACTGAACGTGATATTGAGATCATCAACATCGTCTTAGAGAATATTGACATGCTTGAAGGTGAAACTACATTTCTAAATGTCACCCTTAAAGTGTAAAATTTCACTGTGATTGTACAATACACATTATTCACTATGTTTCTTTGGAAAATAAAGTAGTTTATAGTTGAATTAATGGTTAGTATTGCTTGGTATCACATATCTATGCTTTTCGAATGAATGGAAGCAATTTGTGTTCACTACATTTTGAGTTCATATGTGGGTATCCTTTGTTCATAAAATTGGAAGCATTTTGTATTCACGCATGCAATGTGTTTATGGAAATACCTTTGTCTTGGTATGGTACAAGAAAGATGTTGAAGAGAGCAAGAAAAGTGTTGATGTCCTAAAGGTGATTCAAAATATGTCCTTAAAAAAGAATAACTTCGATCAAGTATTTGTTTGTTGCTTAAATTATTTAGAAATTATTTTGTGTTGCTACAAGAGAAATATTTGTTTGCTGCTTTCTTCTTTAAATCAAAGTTTCAAAAGTCAAGTACAAATGCATTCATTAGCTAAATAGGATACAAAGGAAAAGAACTATATGCATTGTAATACATCAATTACCATTCTCTCTCAATCAATATAATACCAACAAGGGTAGAAAACACACCAATAGCACTAGAGACATTAGTGGATCAGAATCTAATACTAACCTATACATATGTTGCTAACAAGGATTAGAATATTACCCACCATGAGCTCACGATTGTACTAATCTAAAGAAAAGTAAAACAATAACCGAAAACAATGAGTACAATCTCTCAAATAAAGAGTTCTACAAGCAAAAAACATGCAAACAAAAGCTATAATTGATTCCCACTCAATGTATTAGGGACTGATGAATAAACACAATGGTTTTTAATGTCTTACGTAATAATATTTTCATGATTTCCATTGATGAAGTCAAACTACAAACCACTTAAAAAGTATTAGCTTCAAGTGGTAGGAAAAGAAAAACTGCGATCCACTTGATAGAAGATTCATGTATCAAATTTCCTGAGGTGATTAGAAAAGAAAAAATGCATAAGTATAAAAAATTGAAAACTAAAACCATAAGTAAATTAAAAATGCATAAGTAGCTTTAAATATTCTGGAAGCTTTAAACATAAGTAGCTTACAATTGTTTAGGAAGCAATTATTTACATAAGCATCCAACTCAATAGACTAAAAATGGAAAATTGAATCATACAATCTTCTACAACTTAGTATAGAAAACTAAAAACATAAGTAGCATTAAAAATGCATAAGTAGCTTTAAATATTCAAGAAGCTTTAAACATAAGTAACTTACAAAATTTCAGGAAGCAACTATTTGCATTAGCATTCAATTCAATCACACAAAATTATGCATCTAAATTATAGACTTAAAAATGAAAACTAAATTATATGACATTTTGCAACTTAGAATAGAAAACTGAAAATTGAAAATATAAATAGCATTAAAAATGCATAAGTAGCTTTAAACATTTAGGACGTTTTAAATATAAGTAGCTTACAAAATTTCAGGAAGCAACTATTTACTTTAGCATTCAATTCAATCACACAAAATTATGCATCTAAATTATAGAGTGAAAAATAAAAATTGAATCATACAACATTCTGCAACTTAGTATAGAAAAATGAAAACATAAGTAGCATTAAAAATATATAAGTAGCTTTAAACATTCAAGGAACTTTAAACATGAGACAATACTCTCATTTGATTGAATAGTCCAAGTTGCTAGAATAGCCCTATATCAATGTATTACTCCATCAAAAAAACATGATTATACAAACCATAAATTAACACATGATATGGACTGTTGGAAGCACTTCCATATAATATATCATATTATTTCAATGAATCTAAGCATACCGCTTAACCACATGAATCTTGAGTTGAATGGGCCGTTGATGCCATGCTTTCTGTACATTAAGCCTTTCTTTGTGAAATTTTAGATATTTCCTCGGTAGATCTCGGCATAATGAAGTTCGAAATATTTGTTGAATGTCCCAACACTCTTTGTCCCTCCACAAAAACTATCTCTACACCCTTTGCCATGGCTCTTTGTGAAATTCTTATCCTTTTAAAATGAGGTGCTGTAGAAGACGATGGTACTGTAGAAAATAGTGGTGTTGTAGAAGTTAATAGTGCTGCACTTGATGAGGTTGTTACATTTAATGAGGCTCATTTCCAAATCCCCACCCTCGGTTGAATGGAGTCTCCTTCCTTTCATTTACAAGACCCTGGTGATTTCATTTTGAGTATATCATCATTGACTTCAATATCTTCACATTATTTAGATATTACTTCTCATTATTTGACTTGTCTCTCTCTTTTTTCGATCTTTTCGGTTGTGTATTGACGAAAGATGGTAATACTTCCTCAAACTCGATGTTAGACCACTAACTCATATTAGGCACAGGAAGTACCACGTGCTCATACACTTTTTTGTTTATGCTAGTGTGATAATATATATTATGAACTAACATAATCCTCAACACTGTACTTCGAATAGAGTATTGATGTAAGCAAAACACGTAAACAATAAGAAATCTTAATGTGTACACCAATACCAAAAAATGTAAATCTAATGTATTTGTAACCATGTCCGCGATAGCCTTGAAGGATTTCGACGCGAAAGGCCAAAATACACGAGGGATCGGCAAAGTCACGGCAAAAACAATAAAAATAAAATGCAAATGCAGGAGTCGCCACCTAGTCTATTAAAATGGAAGACGAGGAAAATCATATAAAACATGCAAATCATGTAACGGAAAAGCAGGTCAAAAATCAGAAATGAGTATGGATCCCTGTTACGCACGAGGAAGGTATTAGGCACCCTCGTGCGCCCGATAAATCGGTCTTCTATTGGTTTCTCTTTTGCTTATGAAATATTGACTTTTCAGCCTTTGCTGTACGCCTGAGGGCGATATGCCATGCCATGATTGGTATCTTATGTTAAATAAGGGTGCATGATGTGCAGAGTGTGTCTTAGTGCTCAGAAGTATCACTCATATATCGGGTCAAGTGTCGATGCAAAGATATTGCATGAATAAGATCAAGGATCTAAGTATTTTGAGCGATTTATCATCCTTGCTTTGCTATATGCCAAATGCAATCTAACATGCATGGAAATGGCTAAAAACAGAGTTGTGCCTTCCTGATATATCAAAGAAGAAAACCAGGAAAAAAATCCAGAAGCAAATCATGTCGAGAAAGCATGCTAAAAAACTATATAAAAACCTACTGTGTGCTACTGAAAATAGGCTGATGCTCCTATTTGGTGCGCCAGACTGATGCTTTAGTCTGGTGCGCCCCCTAGGTGCTTCTATGTAGATCAGAAAGATGTGCTGTGGGAAAACAGAAATTCATGCAATGCCAAATCGCATGAAAATGCATTCTGGAAAGTCATGCCATATAAAATCTTTCGTAAAACTTGGAGAACATGTCTTAAAAGTGAAAGAAATGCAAATGCAATGACCTGTGGACCTTGTGCTCAAGGGCTGGTAGCCTCACACAGGATCACATGCTAAATGAAAGATGCAGGATTCAGCCAAATCACTGGATCATTGGCTGATGCATAAGTTTCTCCATATTGGAGTAAGATGCAACCAGCCTACCAGATTCTGACCAAGGACTGATTATCCAAAGGAGAAAACAACTAGGAAACAATCCTGCTTTCAAACCGAAAGCATGCATGCATAACCATGGAACAAAAAAGCAAGTGGTAAAAGAATCAGGTCAAAAATCATTCAGAAAGCCATGCAAGCAGATATGCAAAAGTGAATGTTTTACTCTATGGCCAGTCTGGTGCTCCTGAATGGGGTGCCAGAGTGGTGTGCCACTCTGGTGCGCCATATAGGTGCTCCCTAGAAAATCTGGATCAGACTGTAATCTGATCTAGAACCTGACCTAGAATAAAGATGGGTGATTTATGCTAATGCAGGTTGATTCATGCGAGTGTTAAGAGTTAAAAGCATGACAGGATGCATATGATGAAAGCCATATTACTATCATTAGAACAAGATGACTAAATAGGTTCATGGCAAGAACACATGCAAAATGCAAAGGATACAACCATGGAACGAGCAAAGCCAACAAAACATATGTAAGTGATGATCATACCAAGAATATAATAAGGAAAAGATAGCTCATGCAAGCAACATAGTGCAGATTTTTATGCTAGAAACAAAGTATACATGCTTGCAAACAAAAGTGTAAATTTGCATGGAGAGCATCTTGCAAAGAGGATAAATAAATTCATCATTGAACCCTCATGAATATATAGAAAAGTCAGACCATATATGTGGAATTAATAGCATGCTCTATTTCATTGCAAAAGGACAAGAACTCTAAAGGAAAAGTGGGAAAGGGCCTACCTTGTTCGAGATGTTCCTTCAAGAAAGAAAAGAAAGACCCAAGATAAGAAGTTCCCTAATGCTTTGGAAGGGTTGAGAATACCTCTGGATGCAAGGCAAAGCTTGAGTGCTCAAGTAGATGGTTGCAGAATTCTGGAGAAGGCTAGTGCAGCTGTATGTCAAGATGATCCAGCCCTTTCAAATGATTGCTTATGGGGTCTATATATAGGGATTTTTCAAGGGTAACTCCTAGGACAACAAGGAGCCTCGTAGACGAAAAGTCTGGAAGATTCCATGGCATATTCGCTGGTAGAGGTAACAGCCATGGAAGGTAGAAAGCCCGCAGCCAGCAGCCTGAGAAATGGCTGGGCGCCTGGTATGTGCGCCTGGTTGGTGTGCTAGCTAGGTGTACTAGGCAGGTATGTTAGGTAGGTGTGCTTGCTAGGTGTGCTAGGTAGGTGTGCTTGCTAGGTGCTCTCCCCTACTTGTCTAGATTTCTAGTTGGGCTACGGGCCTGTTATGGGTTTAGGATTGGTTCAAGAGTTAGCCACATCCAAAGCAACATCTGGAAAGCTCATCTATGAGTCACCTCAAAATCGAGGTGTCTACAGTATTTACGTACATGTGTACATGGGATTTCTATGAGGTCTCACTTTCTACATCCACAAGTTCACTGGTGCAAATCAACCTCATATGATTTACATACATAATCATCTTCAAACTTAAGCTCCCTAACATATTAGATGTCGCACTTTCTTGATTCAAATATAGTTGTCTCCAATCCTTCAACTATATTGGGACATAATAATGAACATGTTTCAACATTTCTTCTTTCTTAATTTCTCTTCATCAATATTCTCCTGAAATGTTCAAATAAATTGACTATTGGCTTCTCTCGAGCTTCTTGCATGACATTATTCTAATTCTCATTATTATTATTTTCTACATGATCTCACATGGATTTGGTGTTAAATGCATACCTAACTCAATGACAATGTGAAATACTGTCAACGAATTGAAACATATATTCATCATTTGGCTTGATGCATCTTAAGAAACTCATTCTCTCCTTGAAGGAAGCTTCATTAGAAGTCTTGACTATAACCTAAAGTCCATCTTTTTATATCTTTCCTTTAAATTTTTCGTTGAAATTCGAATGCAAATGACGTAAGCAATATCTATGATCAGCATCACTAATCGAAATATTGATTGCTTGAAGCAATCTCTGAAAGACAACATTAAATGTGTTATGTAAAAAATCAAATTAAGAATGAAGCTATAAAACAAGAATGGACTGAAATATGTTATTTCTATCTTTCTAACGTAAACGTCCATCCTACTTCTAGTATACCCAATGCTTCTACAATATTAGTTACGAACCATGTCCAACTATGCTTATTCTCAATTTCTATAACAACAAGACAAATAAGAAACGATTGGTTGTTGGCATCCACGACAATGCCACTCAAAAAAAATACTTATGTATAGGCCACATAAATGACAACCATTAAGACCCAAAAAGGGCCTATAGTGTGACATGCTTTCCTCATGGCATCAAAACAAACAAACCTTCTTTGAAATAAAGGTAGACTATTTGATAATAGCCTATCTACCTTTAACTTTACAACAGAGTGTGGATTCTTATACCTTAAAATATTGCAATAGTCCTACAATCTATTATATTGTTCTTTGTAGCTTTCAGAAAATAGGTTTACTATTTTTCTCTTCGTCCTATAGTTTTTTTATTTGCCCACATTCAAACAAAGTTCTCTACGTATAATAGTCTTTAGTGCTTTTACTTTTCAATCATAGTCATCTCTTTTCCTTTTTAAATAACGTTTTGCTAACCAAGAGGAGGTAGCCAATTTGTTATCCACAATTCTAATACACTTATGTGTTGATTGCATGGTCTTTATCTGAAATGTGTGCTCACTTGACATCCAACATGCATGGACTCTATACTTACAATTCAATTTCTTACATTGGACAGTAACCATCTGATATGTGTTCTTTACAAAGGTAACATTACACCTTTGTAGAATGTTTACATGCCTTGTAGCATCTTTAAAGGCTTGAGAACATGCAAATGTCATCCTAACTTCTAATTTGGAATTTTCAATATCATAAAATGGGAAGTCGTCGGCAGAATCTTCCTCCACTTGCATACCCTTTTAGTTTTCTTCTTCCTCCCCTTCCTCAAACAAAGGCCCATGGTCGTCATACATATGATTTGGTGAAGTAACCTCTTCAACCACTTTTATGTAAATTTGGATGACTGGATCTTCCTTGTATTTCTCAAATATGGTAAGTATCTCCTGATTACGTTCACTCAATAACACAAAGTCATCTTCTATAGCCTTGTCAGGTAGCTTATAATATATGATACTTCTTGGATCTATCTCCATATCTGTTAGTAGTCCTTGTATCTCAAAATATAACATGTGATCAAGGTCTAGTTGTGTGCACTCAACTACTACTCTATTCTTATAGATTTTTTCCAGAGTCATAGTGAATTCGAAATTCATATAACATAGAATCCATTTAGATACTATTCAATCTGAAACAAAAATCTAGGCAAAGAGGGAGAGAGTCACCGTCAAAAGTGAAGATCGAGCTGGAGGTTCACCGTCGAAGGTAAAGATTGAGTTCGACACAATCGCTATTAAGAGATCGCTAGATGCTTGTCAATTGACACAATTGCTGTTGAAAGATTATTGGACGCTTCCTACTAGACACGATCACTTTCAAGAGATTGCTGGACGTTCGTCACTAAACATCATTGTCAGAGGTGAAGATCACTATTGAGAGATCATCGCTAAACACTGCTTCCTCACCGCAAGCAAAAATGAGGAAATGAACAAAAAAGAGAGGAGTTATTTAAAAAGGATATAACGGAAAAAAGGTAAATCTTTATAATAGTGTCGATGTTTAAATTTGATATTGAGACAAAATGAAAGTTAATGGACTAAAATGAATACTTCTAAAATTGAGGATATCAAAAGTAAGAATCTATAGTATATTAATATGACAATATCTCTTAGTATAAATATTAGAAAATTGTGTTGGCAAGGAGAGGTTGACTCTTCTCCAATTGTTTCTTAAGAGAAGGAACTTTCACTCGTCTTAGTACAAAAGCATAGATAGCATAGATTATTCAACTGATGTTCCTCAAATAACGTCAGCTTTACAGACCCAATGTGTTGCCCTCACCTGTTCTTAGCAACTCCAGACGTAACATCACATCGAGAGAGTTGTGCCTGGTACCTAAAGCTTGACTGGTTGGTGAACCTTCAACAAATGTATAGGATCCGACAGCTCATCCTCCCAATTCTCTTCCGATTGGGACAACGAGTGGGAGTCGTTGTCATTTTCATTCTTTGTCACATTATGCTAGTACACCAAACTATGCACCACAATGCATCCAAACAAAGACAGTGGAAATGAAAGTGTGGGTTCGGCCATCACACCTCAGCTGTCACACATCCTTGCTGGATCACATTAACAAAAAAGAAGAAGAAGCAAAACAAGTGGAGAAACCTTGATTACTCTATTGATTCTATCTTGCTCTTGTGACGATATTTCTAGTACCAGTATGATTACGAGGAGTGCAGTGAGTTTCGTGCCTTAAGACAGTGGTGGTGACGCAGAGGTGCTGTAAATAGAAATTAGATGTTTGCTGGACTTTTGAAGATTTTGTCTGGCTTGATGGATTGACTGAAATAATGCAACTCTATTCTTCTTATTCTGTGGTGTAGATTGGTTTCGAAATCAATCAAATCCAGAAAGAATTGGTTTTCCAAAAGCAAATCAGCTCTTTCATGTTATTCTCCCTAAAACAAAGGGTATTTCATTATAACCACAAATGGCTGAAAAGAGAGAGAAAAGAAAGTTTTTGTTATCGGTTTAGATTAATTTTTTTTTTACATACCTCTAGATTCGAACCTAAGGGACGTGACGAGTTTTTGCCTTCTCCAGGTCACTGTGACAATGAGACATTGTCACAAAAGAGAAAAGAAAGTTGTCACTACTCCTTCTATGGTAGATAAGATAAAGTTGAGATGGTACGGGATAAAAAGAAAAATATTTGTTATCATAATTTTACAAACATAACTTTTAAATGTTTTACATCCAGCGAAAACTGATGGATAAGAGGCTTTTTTTTTAAAATAAAGATGACATAACTTAAAGTATCTCGTAACGAATTAATTCCCTGATTTAATTTTTAAAAAAATTAGAGCACCAAAATTTTTCGAAATTTCTCCCTACTTTCTCTATTTATATTTTGAATTGAGAAAAATATATTTTCTCATCAAGCTTATTTTATCTTGTCTTTGTTACTCTCATTATAAAAAACATCAAAACCCAAGGAAACATTCTGAAGCTTAAATTGTTATAAACCAAACTGGAAGATTCCAATTCCAGGAGTAAAAGCACAACACATTACTCCCAAATACGATATTCCAACTCTTCTTATGTTTTCAGATTGCCTTCTTTGTATCCTTGAGAAATAAACAAGACTACAGAGCAGGCAGCCATCCTCTCTGCTTTCCTAGTTTAGTCTAAGGGCACTTGTTCAGGCCTTTGAACCTTCGTGGTCCACTCTGTACGTTAAAAGTGCAAAATTTCTAAATTTGGATGTTAACATGGTCTTTTTAGAGGCATAAAATCGATCAAACAAGTCCTGAATAGTTCGACCTAGCCCAACCTTTGACCCGACTCAAGAAAAAGCCAGGGCAAGTCGACCTAGGCCCAAGTCGAGCAGCAGGCCTTGCTAGGCCCAAGGCTTAGGCCCACTTAATCCAGTAGACTAGGCCCATTTGAGCCTGTTGTTGAGTCAGGTAGGTAGGCCCAATTTTCCAATATATATATATATATATATATACATATATTTGATACTCACATATCTAGTTTTGTAAGAATACATGCTACTAGTAGAAGTAATAATTCTTTTTGGAGTAAATCAAATAAGAAAAAGGAAAATACGTAAAATCATAATTAAAAATAAATTAGAAAATTATTTAGAATGTGAACATATTTTTAAATCATGATGTAAAAATGTAAAACAAAAAAAAAGATAAAAATGTAAAACAAAAAGTATAAAAATGTAAAATATAGAATATTTTATGTATTTTTTTTATTTTTTATGTATAAAAAATAATTTTTTATTAATAATTTTGTTTCAATTTATTTTTAAATGGATCGATCCAATGGACCTATCCGGTCCGACTCAGCCGAAGGTGGACCATAGGTCATGCCAGACCGAGGGGCTGGCTTTGTCAACCCAGCCCCGTCCGATCTAGGTCCCGACAGACTCACTATTTTTTGAAGCAGACTGACTCAACCTGGCCTAACCTCAATTCCATGTCTAGGTCCATTGCATGTGCTAACACTTTTGTTGCAGAAATACAAAGAGATTGCAGGACAATCTGATTTAAAAAAGCTTTTAAACATTTTACTAAAAAAAATACAAATAAAGAAGAGATTGGAAAGTAAAAAGAGCACTAACTTCTTTTCATTGCACATGAGCCTCGGTTATGAAGGTCTCATCGTAACTGTGAAAGGTCATTTCGATAAAGATCGTAACTTTTTCATTAATACGGTCTTTTTTTATAAAAAGTCTCCCAAAATGTTAGGAGTGATCAGCTTATGGGAAAAGGACCCATTGGAGGGTGTAACAGGTAGACCTGTCAATTTCTGACACGACACGATAACACGACACGAACACGACACGATATAACCGTGTTTGGGTTTAGCCTTATCGTGTCTCGTGTACTTATCGTGTCTAATAATTAGACACGATTATTAAACGGGTCGTTTTCGTGTC
>JAMKQA010017769.1:0-37670 GCA_024699735.1 Posidonia australis | reverse complement strand
CCTTGAGTAGATGATGAGCACTTGGAGCTTAAAACAAGGCTAGGGTTGGAAGAATTACAACTCACTTGATCTCTCAATAGATTACAATAATGTGTAGGGATGTGTGTATTTAGAACACCATATGGACCTCTATTTATAATCATACATGTTTGCCTAATTGGGTCTAACGACTAGAAACGACTAGCAAATCTGCAATTTCCTGACAGAAGATTCGGTATGCCGTTTTTGATCGGTCGACCGAATTTTGCAATGGTCGGGACAAATCGGAATTCCGAAAATATTTCGGTCAACCAAATTGTTACTTTACTCTTTTGATCACAGATTTCGGTGTGCCGCTTTATCTTCCGATGATCTTCCGAAAATTGCTGAAACGGTATTCCGATTTTGATCGGTCGACCATTTTTCTAGAATCTTTTGATTTCTTTGAATTTTGATGCTTTGAGCGATGTACCGATATTCCCTGATTCGGAATACCGAATAACTTCGGTATGCCGAAATTGATATAAGCTCCAAAAAGCTTCTATCTTGGCATGTAAGTCCAAATACATATATAATTGAATATTTTGCTTTCATAAATGCTTTTCATATTTTCTTAAGTGATTATTTAATATTTAATAACATTTCATTTGTTATCATCAAAATGTATTTATAGATTTTTCCAACAATTATGTGGTCTCGCATCTGACGAGGATGAGGGAGCAGTTGTGGAGGCATAGATAGACGAGATGCTCCAAAGCATGGAAGTTCTGTTTCAAGAGCAGCACGCCGTCTTGGCAGAGGATACCATAGAGGAAGTGAGGCGCCAGAAAGGCAAAGTAGCGATGATTGAAGTGGCCTGTCCCTCACCACAGTAAACCCAGGACCACTCCACTATCTTGGTTCTGAAGGAAGAAGAAGAGACAGCTTACTCTAGACTAGACGAGTTAATCACTCAGTAGCCGGGAGGTGGGTCTACATGGTACCAG
The DNA here is from genome assembly GCA_024699735.1 of Posidonia australis. NCBI lineage: Eukaryota > Viridiplantae > Streptophyta > Magnoliopsida > Alismatales > Posidoniaceae > Posidonia > Posidonia australis. The sequence continues at coordinate 36,705 of JAMKQA010017769.1, read as the reverse complement.
CAACCCAAGCCCCACCTTACGCAAAGTGGGGGCCAAAAAAAAAAAGACTAGCGTAGGCAACGTCACTCTAATCAATCAGCAACAGGACAGTCGCCAATCAGCAGTACCCCTTGTAAATAGCAAAGAAAATTCCAAAAAAATAGAAAATCCAAAAAACAAAAAAAAAATAGAAAAACCAAAAAAATCAGCAATAAGTGAAGAAGCAGCATCAGAGAATCAAGAAACATTTGACTCGTGAGAGGATACAAAACAGGGTGGCACAGAGATCGCTTGCCGGTAGTACAAGAATACAAGGGTCAGTGTAACTCTCCTTCTGCGCCAAAAAGGCCAAGCATCAGAGCAAATTTGCACCTTCAATACAGTGGATCCTACCTTCCAGAAGGAGATGTTGTCCGAGCTCGTGGCCTATGAAGAGGAGGATGACAATGGTGCACCTGGGGATGACGACACGCTAGCGGAATTTCAGCACCATGATAATGACCCAGAAGGCACAAATCTCCATGTGGAGGAGGAGACCGAGCTCGTGAACATCGGGACCGCTGACGATGTCAAAGAATTGCACATCAGTGATAAGCTCACCCCACAGTTGAGGGCAAAATTCATCAACTTCCTCAAGGAATACATAGATGTCTTTGCTTGGACTTACAATGACATGGTCGGTCTGGATGTAGAGGTAGCAGTACACAATTTGCTATTGAAGTCAGATGTCAAGCTCGTCAAGCAAAAGCTCAGAAGATGGCGACCCTAGTGGCTGCTTAAACTTAAGGAAGAAATTATGAAACAACATAAGGTGGACTTCCTTAAAGTTTTCTTGTACCCAGAATGGCTTGCAAACGTCGTCCCAGTCCTAAAGAAGGATGGACGGGTTTGCATGTGCATTGATTAGAGAGATCTCAACCGGGCGAGTCTGAAGGACGACTTCCCACTACCTCACATTAACATCTTTGTAGACAATACAGCCGACCATAAAATGCTATCATTTATGGATGGATTCTTAGGCTACAATTAGATCAAGATGGCAGAAGAAGATATGGAGAAGACATCATTCATCATCCTATGGGGAATCATCTGCTACAAGGTGATGCCATTTGGGCTAAAGAATGCAAGGGCTACATATCAGAGAGCTATGATAGTGCTATTCCATGACCTTATGCACAAAGTGGTTGAAGTTTATGTTGATGATATGATAGCTAAATCCAAAGAGCCCGAGGATCATCTAGCCTGCCTGAGGAACCTGTTCGATCGTCTGCGCAAGTACAAGCTCCGCCTTAACCCCAGTAAATGTGCCTTCGGGGTTTCATCTAGCAAGCTTCTTGGCCACATCATCAGCTAGAGGGGAATCGAGGTCGATCCGGATAAGGCCAAGGCCATAATTGACATGCCTCCCCTAACTACGGAGAAAGAAGTTAGAGGACTGTTGGGTCCCCTGCAATATATCAGTTGGTTCATAGCACAACTCACACCAATTTGTGAGCCGATCTTCAAGCTCTTGAGGAAGAATGCACAAATCAGTTGGAACGAGGAGTGTCAGGTAGCCTTTATCAAGATCAAGTAGTTGTTAGCCAGACCTCCAGTTTTGGTTCCACCAGAGCCAAGGCGGCCCCTGTTCCTTTAACTACCACAACCCAACATTCCATGGGAGCAGTATTGGGCCAGCATGATGAATCTTGTTGCAAGGAAAGGGCGATATATTATATGAGTAAGAAGTTTAATGATTGCGAGGCTAGGTACACTACCATAGAGAAGGTCTACTTTTCTCTAGTCTAGGCAGCTCAATGCTGAAGGCATGATATGATGGCATACCCAGTCCTGCTTCTTTGTCACCATGACCCTATGAAGTATTTGCTCCAAAAGCCGGCGCTTGTAGGACGGTGTGTCAAGTGGCAGGTGTTGTTGTCCCAATATGACATCACCTTCGTCACACAAAAATCCATAAAGGGACAAGTAGTGGCAGACCATCTGGTCGAGCTACCTATACCAGAATATCAACCGTTGTGGACTCAATTTCCAGACGAGGATGTGTTGTTCATCGAGGATAATGATGATGAATCAGAGATGGCCGAGGAGAAGGATCAATGATACTTATACTTTTATGGTGCAGTCAACAAAAGAGGAATGGGCATTGGCATCGTACTGGTGGCCCCTAAGGCCAAATGACTCCCTACGCAAGGAAATTAAATTTCAAATGCACAAATAACGAAGTTGAATATGAAACATGCATATTAGGACTTCAGATGGCCTTGGAGCATGGTGTTCACAAGTTACTTGTGTGTGGGGATGCTATGCTAGTTATCACATAGGTCAACGGCGACTGGAAGACCAAGGATCAAAAGCTCATCCAATACTATGCCCATCTTATGAAGCTTGTGGTAGAATTCCAGGAGGTTCATTTTTCCTTTATGAATAGGGCTAAGAATGCCTACGCGGATGCCTTGGCAACCTTAGCATCTTGGCTCTTGATACCAGAAGACCGTGCAGTAGATGTGTCAGTTACATGTATGGATCAACCAGCACACTACATGAGCATAGAAGTAGCAGACCTATAGGAAGAGCTTCCGTGGTACCATGACATTAAGGTTTGTCTATAAATTGGGAACCTCTCTCCTTAGGTGTCAGCAACAGAAGCAAGGACACTAAAATGCTTGGCATACAGCTATGGTCTCGGGGCTGGCCATTTGTACAGGAGATCCTATAACCAAATGCTCTTGAGATGCTTGGATAAGGAGGCCGATGCCGTCATGATACAAGTCCATGCTGGGAAATGCAGGCCACACATGAATGGAGTTCAGTTAGCCAAGAAGATCATGCTGCAAGGCTATTAGTGGTCGACCATGGAGGTAGATTGCTGTCAGTTTGTGCGAAGGTGTCACACCTGCCAGATCCATGGGAATCTAATCTACGCTCCCCCACAACAACTTCATAGTATGTCCTCACCATGGCCTTTCTTTACTTGGGGAATTGACGTTGTCGGTGCCATTCATCCGACAACATCTAATGGGCATCGTTTCATTCTGGTGGCCATTGATTACTTCACGAAGTGGGTTGAGGCGGCGTCATACAAGACAGTTACTGCTGCAGTAACAGAGAAGTTATTGAAGAATAATATCATATCCTGATATGAGGTCTCACACGCAATAATCTCAGATAATGGGAAGAATTTTATAGCCAAGAGGGTCGAAGATTATTTACAAAATTTCCACATTAAGCATCACCGATCTTCACCTTACCGCCCCTAGATGAATGGAGCGATTGAGTTAGCCAACAAAAACATTACCAAGATACTAAAGAAGATGGTAGAGACTCACAAGGATTGGCATGAAAAACTTCCCTATGCATTGTGGGCATATCAAACTTCTATCCAGACATCCACAGATGCCACACCTTTTTCTTTAGTGTATGGCATGGAGGCCGTGCTACCGGTCGAGGTGAAATCCTTTCTTTGAGGATCTTGAAAGAAGCAGAACTAGAAGAGGCTGAATGGTTGGGTGATCGCTTCGCGCAGTTGAATTTGATAGATGAACATCGACTGCAAGCCCTACACCATGCTCAGTGTTATCAAAGGAGAATGGCAAGATCCTATCACAAGAAAGTTCGTCCCAGGGGCTTTGCGCCTGGAGACTTGGTCTTACGAGCCATCCATCTCCCTGACTCCCGTGGCAAATTCTGACCCAATTAGCGTGGCATGGACCACATTGAGCAGTCAGAGTCGGTCAATTCGTGTTACCTAAAGTACTACCAATGATGGAGAGTTGCATCCTTGCCTTGCAGAACTTTTTAGCTGCATTCTCACATGTTTTCTTTTCTTTCTATTCACACATTTTTATTTCATCTTGTACTCATGTTTTTTTTCTTTTGCACTCGTTACGCATGCATTGCATTAAAAAGCACATGAAAAAAAGGGAAAAAAACTTACATCCATGCATAAGTGCATCTACATCATATTCCGATGATGAAAATCGGAATGGCTAGCTTGTTTGAGAAGGGAAAATACGCTTTTTCAGTTGATACTACCTAGACCTTCTAGCAGGCAAGGGAGCCACCACCCAACCATGGTTAGGCGAAATGTCCAAAGTCCCATGGGGACTTATACCTCCAGAGGGAGATAAAATGTTAGAGGCAAGCATGAGTGTGAGCCAAATTGAAAAATAAATACATCCACCAAGGCACAAAAAGAAATAAGGGAGACAGAAGTTGAAGACAGAAGCTAGCCTTAATTGAGAGAGGCAAGTAGGTCAACTCTACCCCTATCACATACCTTGGGGAGGAGTTGAAGCAAGCATCCAAAGAATCCAAATAACCAAAGAGACTAGCCACCCCTCACATACAATTCCACCAGTTCCCTCCAAATTCGGATGCCCATTACCCCCAAACAAGGGTTAGAGCGAGCCTACAAGCCTAAAAGGGAGAAAAGAAATGAGTCAAAAGGTTAAAAAGTAGGTTAAGTCCCTAAGAGTTTGGCACAGAGTCTAACTTACTGAATTACCCATTCTGGAGAGCCACCAACAACCTAGAAGTCTGGGTAGTGTCTTATGAATCGAGGTCTTCTTCTCTTCTCATAACAGGCATTATTAGCGTTCCAAAATCCTAAGGGTGATATAATATGACACTACCATTCCTGGATTCACTATCATTCATTCACTTTGCAAGGTCATGCTAGGTCTTAAGCTAGGGGCATGTCAGCTGCTCTTTGGCTAAAAATCTAGTAGAGGATACTATACACCAAGGGCATGCTAGTTGCCTTTATGGTGACAACCTCCTTCGTCAATCAAGGGGATGTCGGTTGCTCTTTGGCTAAAGATCTAGCAAGGGATACCGTACACCGAGGGCATGTTAGCTGCCTTTATCGTGACAACCTCCCTTGTCAACCAGGGGCATGTTGGTTGCCTATTGGTTGACCCACTTTGGGACAGTATCTTCATATAGGACACGTTGACCGCTTTATTGCTCGAGCCCAAGAATGAGGACACCGGCAACCTTATCCCTCCAAGATAAGAACAGGATCTCTGGTAAATCCAAGAGAGATGAATCGCAAAACACAACGATTCATGCAGAATTAGCAAAATCCTTTCCATGTCTTGTACATAGCTTCAAAGTAATCATTCCAGTAGTGTGAACAGTATCGTCGAACCATACTGTATTCCTCTTGGGGGTTAAGTGGAACAGTTGATTCCTTGAATACTCAATGTCAACTCTATCACCAAACAATCTCGGCCATCAGGGTTTGATGGCCACTTCTCTCTGATTTGACGCTTGATTTGGTTTGGATGGTGGCGTGGATCTTTTCTTGAGGCATGGCACCCGAGTTAAACCGCTTAATAGCCTGTAGTTTGGATTGCTATGTACTGATGGTCATTGAATGGTTTCCACAGCCTTGGATTACTCTTCCTTATTTTCAAAAGCATTTATGTGTCACTTTTGTCTGCATTGGACTTCTTAAAATGTGATTGTATGGAACAAAGCCCTTGTCTAATCGAAAGTAAATATTTTGATGATGTTCCGCAGGAGTTCATCTTCCTAGTTTGGTGTGGCCCGAGTCATGGAAAAGCTGAAGCTTCCCTATTCGATCATGGGCTTCCCCACGATGGTTGTACCGGCACATTGCTCAGATGTTCTCCGGAGGTGGATAGGGAAATTGATGGACAGTGATCGTGACAAGCTGCAAACTTGGGGTATCCCCTCAAAGATCTTGGACATTGCGAATGTGGAGGTTTCTCGATATCTTTTGTGTGCAACTGCCCATTTCTGGAAGCCCGCTACCCATGTATTCTGCTTTGGAAGAATCGAATTGACTCCCACTTTGAAGGAAGTCTGCCAGATGTGTTGCTTGCATAAGCTTATGGGGCCTACTGTGTTTATGCGGCGAGACGGATACCCTTCAGTATTGAGTGAGTTGACTGTCCTGTCAACCGACGATTGTGGTCGTCAACTCATCTGTACTGATGGCCCAACTCGAATGTTACAATTGGCATACTTTGACAAGGTGGTCGAGATGCGCACCTCCTTGGGTGATGAGCTATGGCTGAAAGGTTTTGTGGTCTACTTCTTAAGCGAGCTAGTTTTCAGCCACGGTCAGACCGTTGTGAACATCGAGGTTGCAGAGATCGCTTTGGTAGTGGTAACCCATCAGATGGACTTGGCTCTAGTTATCCTAGCAGAAATTTATCGAGCCTTAGACCGGTCATTACGCCGTTGTCGACATTTCTTTGGTTGCAGAGCTTTTGTACAGGTGTGGTTGGCCGCTCATCTAGGTGTGGAGATGTTACGCCCTCAATGGTTAGCCTTTGAATCTTATTGCCAAAGCGGCCATGCTCGCACCCTCATATCAGTTCACAAGGAGTATGAGTGGCTAGAGGGCTTGACGAAAGACAAGGTGACCTGGTGCATCATCCCTTTGGCAACTCATAATTTCGAGGTTTTCTTCAATACTGCTGATATGAGCTTATCATCCTACCAGGGCTGACTAGTGGTGTTGAGTATCATCCAATTCAGGTGATGCGACAGTTCAGATACCAACAGGATTCCTTCGTTCAAGGGCTAATGCCAGCTCGCTTTCAGTAGTACCCTTTGAGCACTTATGCCATGACTAAGGAGCTATCAGGCCTGTTAAATGGCTCCATTCTATCGGATAGTCTCACAGTCATAAAAGGGAAGGGTTGTTTAGCAGATTATGAAGCCAAAATTGAAGAAACCTGGTCGATCCGTGGTGCAGCTCTAAGCCATACACTGTTTACTAAAGCTAGAGGCTCTAAGAGGTCCAGGGATGATGCAGAGTCTTGTTATCTGTGTCGTATTATTTGTTGAACAGTATAATCACTGCATTGTATTCAATTATTATAGTGGGTTCATTGAAACACATGTATCAGTTTGATTGGATGCTTATGGTTGATTTGACTGTAACATGTGCTTGGCTAGTTCAAACTTCTGCCTTCTTCTTCATGTCAACTTGGCGCTGGGGTGTACCCAGCAAAAAGCCAAGAATATTATTTCAGTTTGGCACCAAAGCCTGGACAAATGAAGCCATCATAGGCTTCTGTACCAGGTAGGAGGGATCCCAGTATCCCATCCTAGGTTCGATTTGGATGGACGAATCTCGATGCCACCCCTTTGCCTTTGAATTCCGACCCTGATCGGTGGATTCAAGGCACCCCTTTTCCATTTTCTTCTAGACTACCAGACAGAGTCTAGATGGTCCCATCCCAGGTTCAATCCGGACGGACAAACTTCGGTGCCACCTTGCCTTTGAATTCTGACCCTGACAGGCGGATCTAGACTATCAGACGGAGTCTAGATGGTCCCATCCCAAGTTCGATCCAGACGGACGAATCTTGGTGCCATATTGCCTTTGAATTGCGACCCTAACAAGCAGATTCAAGGCACCCCTTTTCCATTTTCTTCTAGACTACCAGACAAAGTCTAGATGGTCCCATCCCAGGTTCGATCCGAACGGACGAATCTCGGTGCCACCCTTTGCCTTTGAATTCAGACCCTGACTGGCGGATTCAAGGCACTCCTTTTCCATTTTCTTCTAGACTGCCAGACGGACACTAGTGTCACGTCCCACATTTTCCACGATAATTTAAAACAAATTAAATCACGGGAAAATTAAAGCCAAACAGTAAATAGCTAACTACCAGGAACCTGTGTGTGCAGCTAGGAGACTCTGATCTATATACACTACGCTAAATAATCGCATGTCTGCACCTGCAAACCAAAACCACAAGGAAAACGCATGAGTGACCAAAGTCACCTAGTACGCACTCCGAGGAAAACCGTGGAAAACAAAATTATAATCAATTTTCCTTTTAAATTCATTTCGCAAACTATTTATCAAAATCTCATAAACCAGGCCCACACCAGCCAAAACCACAACTGGGCGCTACTAGCCCAAAGCCAGAAGCAAAGGCCCTAAGTGGCTAAAACCATACACAGTGAGTCAAGAAGCCCGACGTTAGGCAACCTAACTCTGGCCACACGCAGTTCACCGAGGAGGGACCACGGCGTTTTGCACTGCCACGGTGAAGCCACTCTATGCAGGAGCGATCACCGTCCCATGATTCTCCTACCTGGAAAACCCTCACAATGCCAACCCCTCCTTGGGAAGGCTGTCCTGTCTCTTAGGACGCTACCAGCTACGGGGCACGTGTCCCACCCGCACTGGCCACCACAGGGTCCAACTCCTCACGGCGTCCTCCACACACGGTGCTTAGGAGGAAGTGTCATACCTCCACACTAGACGACACCTGAGTCTCAGTGCTCATAGCGACAGCAGGAGTATCATACCTCCCCGTCATGCCACGAAACACCTCAACCCAACGACCACAACCCTAGCCTCGAGACGACAGTCAAGGAGTCTCATACCTCCAAGACCCGACGCCCCTCAACCTCAGGTATCTCGGCCCCAGACCTCAACCAGGGAGTCGCGCCCGACCACCGGAGAATGTTGTCACATTCCTTGGTCCTAACGACACGGTCCCACACTGTCTCGGCCCACACACAAAAAATCAGGAAAACATTTTTTCCAAAACAGACCAACTATTTCTTTGAAATCCATTTCCAAAATCATTTTCATATCTTTGAAAATTCTTCCAAAACCTCGACAACGCGATGTGTCAAGTGTCCCAAGGGACCACCGCTGATGGCCCACAATCCCATCTTACAGGGACAAAACATAGCAATCCAGAAGCCCTCGAAAAGCACATTTTTTATAAGCATATTTGGGCCTAGATTCGGCATGCCAGAAATCAGGTTCGGTATACCGAAATCCACTGATTCGGCATGCCATTCTGGCTTCGGTATGTCGAAATTCACTAAATCGGTCGACCGGGGTAATTTGGTAGGACGAATCGATCGGAGGACCAAACTGACAGAAAAATGGTATACCGAACGAAATCAGTATACCGAAATTCACAGATTCGGTATGCCGTTTTTAATTCGATATGTCGAATTCTGCGATCCCAGAAAACGACCCAAAACCCTATAATCCGAAATCACCCAAATTGGGACCTCCGATCGGACCTGCTAAACAAGCACCAAAAATCTTGCATAAAGCATAAGATGTAGACCCTCGAGTCTACTCCAAATTCCAACAAACAAAACTAAAATCCATTCATTATGCATCAAGATATAAAATCGAAAAGGCATAAGGGTCAAAATGACCCAAAACGCACGAATCGTCATAAATGCCTATAAATTCACCATAAATACTCATAAAATCACAATAAAATCTAGGAATGTAAATTTACCTAGATTTCATGCAATCCTAGCATTTTCTACCAATTCCATGCTCTCTATTACATGAGGTGGAGATGCGTACCTAGAAACGATTTTCGACGATCTCCGGCCGACTCCGACGAGCTCCGGCGCAACCAAGGCATCGGGAGCGCTCCACTCGAGCTCCACACACCACCACGAGCCTCTGCACACCGTCGCTGGCCCTCGAGCACACTGAACAGAGAGGAGGTCGAGGGGGAGGAGAAAACAAGGGGGAAAGCGAGAGAGGAAGAGTGAAAAGAGAGAGACGTGGGAGAGAGGAAGTGAGTGGAGGGAGAGAGAATTAATGGAGGAAGGACGTGTGCTCGGGACAGAGAGAAGACTTGGGTCATGCATGGTAGAGGCTCCGGGCTTAAAAAGCCACGTAGAAAAGAGTAGGTGGCCGTGTGCATGTAACCAGATAGCCACGCCACACCAACACTCCCTCAACAACCAACCTTGCTAGCCATCGCACGCACCCAACCACCCACCACAACCACGAGGCCAACTACAAGCCTCAATCACCGGCCCATGAGCACGGGCCCCACGTGGACCCACACTCGGGCCCCACACGTACAGTGCCACAATGCATAGTGCCAACCACGCAGAGGGGCACGCGAATAAAAGTCGGCCCATGAGGCCCAAGCCCAAAAGCACAAACTCACACAATGGCCTCAGAACAATGACACCCGTCTAGGAAATAAAATTCATAAAATGTAAATAATTATAAAATGAATTTTACGGTGTTACATCTAGATAGTCCCATCCCAGGTTCGATCCGGATGGACAAATCTCAGTGCCACCCCCTTGCCTTTGAATTCCGACCCTGACAGGCGGATTCAAGGCCACTTTTCCACTTTCTTCTAGACTACCGGACGGAGTCTAGATGGTCCCATCCCAGATTCTATCTAGATGGACGAATCTCGGTGCCACTCCCTTGCCTTTGAATTCTGACCCTGACAGGCGGATTCAAGGCCACTTTTCCTTTTTCTTTAGACTACCGGACGGAGTCTAGATGGTTCCATCCTAGATTCTATCCAGACAGACGAATCTCGGTGCCACCCCCTTTCTTTTGAATTTCGACCTTGACAGGCCGATTCAAGGCCACTTTTCCAGTTTCTTCTAGACTATCGGACGGAGTTTAGATGGTCCCATCCAAGATTCTATCCGGACGAACGAATCTCATTGCCACCCCCTTGCCTTTGAATTCCGACCCTGACAGGTCGATTCAAGGCCACTTTTCCATTTTCTTCTAGACTACCGGATGGAGTCTAGATGGTCCCATCCCAAATTCTATCTAGATGGACGAATCTTGGTGCCACTCCCTTGCCTTTGAATTCCGACCCTGATAATTCAAGGCCACTTTTCCATTTTCTTTAGACTACCGGACGGAGTCTAGATGGTTCCATCCTAGATTCTATACGGACAAACGAATCTTGGTGCCACCCCTTGCCTTTGAATTCTGACCTTGATAGGCCGATTCAAGGCTACTTTTCCATTTTCTTCTAAACTATCGGACGGAGTCTAGATGGTCCCATCACAGAATCCAGACAGAAGAATCTCGGTGCCACCCCCTTGCCTTTGAATTCCGACCCTAACAGGCGGATTCAAGGCCACTTTTCCATTTTCTTCTAGACTACCAGACAGAGTCTAGATGGTCCCATCCCAGGTTCGATTCGGACGGACAAATCTCGATGCCACCCTTTGCCTTTGAATTCCGACCTTGACTGGCGGATTCAAGGCACCCCTTTTCCATTTTCTTCTAGACTACCGGACGGAGTCTAGAAGGTCCCATCCCAGGTTTGATCCGGATGGACGAATATCGGTGCCACCCGCTACCTTTGAATTCCAACCATGACTGGCGGATTCAAGGCACCCCTTTTCCATTTTCATCTAGACTACCAGACGGAGTCTAGATGGTCCCATCCCAGATTCTATCTGGATGGAGGAATCTCGATGCCACCCCCTTGCCTTTGAATTCTGACTCTGACAGGCAGATTCAAGGCCACTTTTCCATTTGTTCTACACTACTGGACGGAGTCTATATGGTCCTATCCCAGATTCTATCCGGACAGATGAATCTCGATGCCACCCCTCACCTTTGATATCCGACCTTGACTGGCGGATTCAAGGCCCTTTTCCATTTTCTTGTAGACTACCGGACAGATTCTAGATGGTCCATCCCAGATTCTATTCGGATGGACGAATCTCGGTGCCACCCCTCGCCTTTGATTTTCGACCTTGACCAACGGATTCAAGGCCCTTTTCCATTTTCTTCTAGACTACCGGACGGAGTCTAGATGGTCCCATCCCTGGTTCGATTTGGACAGACGAATCTCGGTGCCACACCCTTTGCCTTTGAATTCTGACCCTGACAGTCGAATTCAAGGCCATTTTTCCATTTTCTTTTAGACTACCAGACAAAGTCTAGATTGTCCCATCCTAGATTCTATCCAGACGGACGAATCTCTGTGCCACCCCTTGCCTTTGAATTCCGACCCTGACCGGCAGATTCAAGGCCCTTTTCCATTTTCTTCTAGACTACCGAACGAAGTCTAGATGGTCCCATCCCGGGTTCGATCTGGACGGACGAATTTCTGTGCCACCCCCTTTGCCTTTGAATTCTGACCCTAATAGTCGAATTCAAGGCCATTTATCATTTTCTTTTAGACTACCGGACAAAGTCTAGATGGTCCCATCCAAGATTCTATCCAGACAGACGAATCTCCTTGCCACCCCTCGCCTTTGAATTCTGACCCTGACCAGCGGATTCAGGGCCCTTTTCCATTTTCTTCTAGACTACTAGACGGAGTCTAGATGGTCTCATCCTAGATTCTATCCAGACGGACGAATCTCCGTGCCACCCCTCACCTTTGAATTCTGACCCTGACTGGTGGATTCAAGGCCCTTTTCCATTTTCTTCAAGACTACTGGACGGAGTCTAGATGGTCCCATCCCAAGTTTGATCCGGACAGATGAATTTTGGTGCCACCCTTTTTGCCTTCAAATTCTGACCCTGACAAAAGGATTCAAGGCCACTTTTCCATCTTCTTCTAGACTACTAGACGGAGTCTAGATGGTCCCATCCCAATTTCAATCCGGACGGACGAATCACAGTTTCACCCCCTTGCCTTTGAATTCCGACCCTGACAGGCGGATTCAAGGCCACTTTTCCATCTTCTTCTAGATTACTGGATGGAGTCTAGATGGTCCCATCCCAGATTCTATCCGGACGGACGAATCTCAGTGCCACCTCTCGCCTTTGATTTTCGACCCTGACCGGCGGATTCAAGGCCCTTTTCCATCTTCTTCTAGACAACCGGACGGAGTCTAGATGGTCCCATCCCAGGTTCGATCCTGACGAATGAATCTCGGTGCCACCCCCTCGCCTTTGAATTCTGACCCTGACCGGCGGATTTGAGGCCACTTTTCCATCTTCTTCAAGAGTACCTGACAGAGTCTAAATGGTCCCATCCTAGATTCTATTCGGACGGACGAATCTTGGTGCCACCCCTTTCCCTGTGATATCCGGCCCTAGCAGGCGGAATTGAGGCTACCCTTTTCCATCTTCTTCTAGACTACCAGACGGAGTCTAGATGGTCCCATCCCAGGTTCGATCCGGACGGACGAATCTCGGTGCCACCCCCTTTGCCTTTGGATTCCGACCCTGATAGGCGGATTCAAGGTTACCACTTTTCCATTTTCTTCTAGACTACCAGACGGAGTCTAGATGGTCCCATCGTAGATTCTATCCGGACGAATGAATCTCTGTGCCACCCCCTTTCCTTTGAATTCCAACCTTACAAGCAGATTCAAGGCCACTTTTCCATCTTCTTCTAGACTACCGGACGGAGTCTAGATGATCCCATCCCAGGTTCGATCCAAACAGGCGAATCTCGGTGCCACCCCGTTTGTTTTTGAGTTCCACTTTGAATGGACAGAATCAAAGCTATCTATTTTCCACTTTTTCTTGGGTAGATAACCCAAACTATCTAGTTGGTAGGTCCGTCAACTTATCACACTTTGTCACTCAGTTTGCAAACTTTATAGTCTTACCTAATGCCCCTTTCCTTAGGCTGATACCCCGAACTATCCGATTGACGACCGTCATCTTGTCAAGAGCCGGCTGATGCCCTGAACTATTCAGTTGACGACCGTCATCTTGTCAGGAGCGGGCTGATACCCCCAAATTATCCGGTTGACATCTGTCATCAGTCTTTCTTCAGTCGGCGAGTCTGATTTCTTGCTGTGCATCCTTTCAGGTCGAAAGGTCTGTCATTTGCCAGGTTCTCCTGTCGTGCAACGAGCCCGACAATCTTGGCATCCCTTGGTACGAGTCGGGAAATGCCTCGCGCTCCACTTCATGAGTTGACAGGCTACTTGCTCGTTGCCTACATCATCCTTTGCATTAGCATCACCCTCATGCATCACCTGACATCAGGGTCAACCCTTTGCATCTGTATCATGCATGGCCCCGAATCGTGACTTTCGGTGCATCCGTCGAATAAGTGGTACATGGCCCTACAATAAATACTACTCTCTCGCAGACTCAAGTGGGATGTCTTGTCAACCTTGAGTATCGGTCTCGGTTCCATCCGTCTCTCGATCTCGCTCAGGGAGGGGCATCGGTAGACACCCCCGATTTTACAATCACTTGACAGCAGACTTCTTTGGAAGATGCTCTAGTTGCAACCACTACCCCTAAACACTAACTCTATCAAAACCCTAAACTCACAAGCCCACTCAAGCCCACACAAGCCCAATTAAGCCTACACAAGCTCACAAGGCCCACACAAGCCCACTCTAACTTAATCCAAGCAAAAACCACTAATTAAAACAAAAATAAAACAAAATACACCTAAAAAACATTTAAAACCCTAATTAAAACCAAAATTAAACAAAATTCACCAAAATCTACTTAAAATCCAAATTAATCAAGTGAAAACCCTAATTAAAGTCAAAATCAAATAAAATACATTTAAATCACTTTAATCCATTTAAATTCAAGGGGAAAAGCCTAAATTAAACTAAAAAAACCCTAAATAACCCTAAAGTCACTTAATTAAGTTAAAAACCCTAATTTAAACCCAAAACATTAATTAAAATCCAAAAAACTCTAATTTAAACCCAAAGTTTTAATTAAAATCCAAAAAACCCTAATTAAACTAAAAACCATGATTAAAATCCAAAAAACCCTAATTTTAACCCAAAGTTTTAATTAAAATCCAAAAAACCCTAATTAAACTAAAAACCATGATTAAAATCTAAAAACCCTAAATTAAAACTCAAAATTCCAAGTAAAACTAAAAAAACCCTAATTAAACTAAGAAACCCTTAATTAAAATCTAAAAAACCCTAATTTAAGCTAAAAACTTTAATTAAAATCCAAAAACCCTAAAACCCCCTAAAATAATTAAAATCCTGAAAATATAAATCTTAAACCAACAAATTAAATCACAAAAACCCTAAATTAATTTAATCACAAAAACCTAAAATAATTAAGATCCTAAAAACCCTAATTTAAAATCATTTAATCAACCCAAAAGACCCTAACTTAAAATCATTAAATTAAACTCAAACCCCTAAAAATGCTAACTAAAAAGCAATTGTACCTCAAAATTACATAATCAAAACTTAATTAAAATCAAAACCTGAAACAAAGCCAAAACTCTAAAACCTAAAGCAACAAAAAATCCAAAAATCACTTAATCTAATTTAAATTAAAACACAAAAAAACCTTAATTAAAATCACTAAAACCAAATAACTAAAAACCTAAAACAAAGAAAAAACCAAACCCTAAAAACCTAAAACCAAGAAAAACCCAAAAAACAAAAGCCCAAGCCCAAGCCCAGCCCAAACCACATTTGATTTAAAACTTAAGAAAAGAAGAAAATAAATCCATAGTGCCTTCTTCCTCCTCGCACCATCTCCCTCATTCTCACGTTTTGGCCAACTGTTTGCCATCACCCACGATCCCCCTCGCTCCTTCCATCCCTTAAAGCCTTGAGAAACCACCAGCAAATGGGGGGAGGCAACAACTGAACGAAGGGCAGTGGAGGAGAAACAGAACGGAGAGACCGCCAGAGGAGAAAACCACCTTCCAAGCCTTCCATACCCCTCATCCAGAGCAAACCCATCGATTCCCCACCTTTAGAGCATCTCCTTCAACCCACTTGCAGCCCCGGAGAGCCCCAACCCCAGCAGCCAGTGTGTTCACCGGAGCATTGCCTCCACCGCCGAAGACAACCACGACACCCCTCCAAGTAATCCTCCTCTCTTTTTTTATTTTGAGTTATTGTCGTTAGTCCTGCCTGGCACATCCTAGTCCTTTGGTCATGCTTCGTCGGAGTCCCCATCTTTTTGTATCACCCCCCTCTGTCTTCGATGGTGGGTTCATCACCATCGGTGACGCCTCACACCTCCTAGTCCAGGGGAGGCCCCATGAGCCTCCCTCCCTTTTTCCTCCTCTCCTTCTCTAGGCCACATCACCCAGAGGAGATTTCCTTGGCCTCCCTTGGCCAAGGGAAGCACCGTCGACCCCTCTAGAGTGTCCATTGTGTCGCCGAGAAGCTCCTCCACAAGCCACTGCGTCATCCCAGTGGCAGCCATGTCGCCAGCCACTCCGCCGTCGTCTTCTCTAGTGACGACATCTCCTCGCTGGAGCCAGAGGTGGGGGAGGCCACCCCAGTCCAGCCCACAGCCATGGAGGAGCTCATCATGATGTCCTCCAGTTTTTTCGACCACAGCCACCACCTTCCCGCCGCTATGCCGCCACTGGAGGCTCGCTAGCGTTCACGTCGACAATCTTCGAAACGGCTTGATTTAACAATTATTTTTTAGTTTTTTATAATTACACCTAGGTCCTAATTATCGTTACATTTAGGTCCCTGGAATTTCTTTCAGATCCTTTTTTCTTACATCCAGGTCCTTTTTCCTTACATCCAGGTCCTTTCTTGCATCCATGTCCTTTTTTTTATTAATTTTAGGTCCTTTTTTATTACACTTATGTCCTGTATATTTGTGTTTAAGCCCCTGAAGATTTAAATAAGTTTATTCCTTTATTATTTGTGTAAATATTGCATGATTTGTTTTGTTTAAGTTTCAATTTCATTTTTAGTCCCATATATTTTTGTATCTTCACAGTTGGACCCCTATATTCATGTTTTCTTTGCAAATGAGTCCAGAAAATTTATTTTGTGACCCTTGAATTTTCTTATTTTAAAATTGTATTGTGAATATTGCACATTTTGCCCTATTTAACTTTTAATTGCATTTTTAGTCCTATTCATGCATGTTTTATCACACTTAAACCCCTAAGATCATGTTTTCTTTGCATGTAAGTCCTGAGCTTTTGCATTTTGCCTCTAGAGTTCTTTGAAAAGAGTTTCCTTTGTACAATTTGCATATTAGATCTTAAAGTTATCTATAATTACACTGATCATGTAAAAATCATAAGTTTTATCACATTTTGGTCCTAAAATTTTGCAAATCAGTTCCTGAATTCAATCTATAATGTTTTTAGATAGGAAAATTTACATCTAGGTCCCTGAAACTTTCTTAAATCATTAATGATAGTTTTTATTGCATTTTAAATCACATTTTAATATGTTTCATTTATTGATCACTTGTGCTTGTAAATCCCCACTTGAATAAAGTGTTCATCAAAAAAACCATGTTTGAAATATAAATGAACATCTGATTTCACATTTTTGTCAGATTTGCACCCTATGTGGGAATTTTGCATAATAAACCCTAGGTTTTCAAAAAATTATCAAAAGTACAATTTTCACACATGTCACATCACATAGCCACATTTTCTTTAAATCTTACATCTTAGCATGAAGATCATACTTTTTAAACATATTTTTAACCATAAACGTTTCCTTTCTATGAATTTTGCATATTAGACCCTGAGTTTTCAGGGAATTATCTAAGTACAATTCTCACATTCCAATGCCACATTTTCCTTCGATCCATCATCTGTACACTAGGATAGAAGTTTCTGAATGTATTTCAATCCAGGTTTTCATCCTTTTTTGTGAATTTTGCATTTTGGTCCCTATACTTGTCCTTTATTGTTTTTACATTGTTTTATTATTTCAAGACCTTTTCTTTTGCATGTTTTCTTTTTTCCTGACATTTTGGCATACATTAGCCCTACATTATCCCCATGCATACATTTATCACATTTGATCACTGAAATGACCAAATTGCCCCTACGTCATTAATTCATGCACATGTGTGTCAATTATTGCACCAAATCATGCATAATCTTTGTCCAAAGCAGTTCTTAGCATCGTTTACCCATTTAGGTACATTTCTATGCATTCTATATAGTTTTTTGGATGTATTTGCACATCGGTCCCTCCTTTTTGAATGAGTTTGTATTTTGACCTCAGTATGGTTTTTTGGACTATTCTTTACAAAACCATCGTCATTTTATGTGATTTTCTTCTTATCTCACCATTTGCCTATTTTATGTGGATTTCTTAGCAATTTTTTCGTTTGGATTTCTTTGGTGTTTTCTGCACTTCCAATGATTTGAGTCTGTTGTATTTTTAATCCCTTTGACACTAATATAGTTTTCTGAACCATTCTTTACAAAAATGTCGTCATTTTATGTGAATTTCTTCACATGTCACAGTTTTCCTGTTTTATGTGGACTTCTATGTAATTTTCCCACCTTGATTTTTGCGATACTTTCTTTGATTCTTGAGTCAGTTGCATTTTTGACATTCTTGAGACCTGTATGGTTTTCCAAGCCCTTCTCGCCGGAAACCTCGTCATTTCATGTGATTTTCTTTGTTGTATCATACTTTCTGATTTCATCATTTCACGAGGATTTCTTCGTAATTTTTGCATATCCTCTTATACATCCATCTAGTCATGTCTTGGCATTCATATCAGCATGATTAGAACACAATCAAGGCATAGCAAACATTCACTTAGCCTCTAGCAAGCAAATTAGACTAGAAAGACCGAGTTTCTTGGGCATACGGGGGTGCCTAACACCTTCGCCATGCGTAATAGGAATCCTTACCCATCCTCTGGTTAGTGACACCTGGCCTTCATATTTACATCTCATTCATTCAGTTTTTGTGATTTGTTTGTGGTTTTCCTTGTCTTTCCCTTAAAAGACTAGGTGGCGACTCCTTTTCTTTCCGTTTTCATCCCATCTCGCGCCCTCGCCATCTTGGCATGGCTGTGGCCTCCTCCCTTTGGCGCGACCCCACGCCAGATCGCCTTGGGCTGGGCACGGTCACACATTCCATCCTTCCTCCATGTCAAAAGTTTTGGGAGATTATAGAAAAGAGTTGAGAGTTGTAATCTTCAATTTCTTTTAAAGTAAGTTCTTCTCTGACTATGGGAAGGGAACTGTAGTTTTTGTGGAGCTTGGTGAGGATTCATCAAGAGGTATAACAGTGGCATCATAGCCCAAGAACAAGATCAAATTAAGGTAACTCTCGAGGGGTTTTTGAGGAGTGGACTAAGTTAGAGAGGCTGAACTACTATAAAACTATTTATGCATATCAATTTCCCTCAACCCCTTCTTTGCATGTTTCTAGTTTAATATTCAAATCTGATATTTCATTCTATTGACTTGTTATCTGCATGATATTGTAAAATATACTTAAAATGGTCTATAATCCTTAAAATCACTATTCACCCTCTCTAGTGAAGCCTAAGATCCCAACAGGTAAGGGAGTAACCATTCATTGAGAGTATGACGAAATGTCCAAATTCCATAAGGGGCCTACACCTCTAGAAAGAGATAAAATGCTAAGGGTGATTGACTTGATGAGCGAAAATATATATGTGTGCATATATAAGGCATAAAATAAATAAGGAAGAAAGAAGATGAAGACAGAAGTCATCCCTAGAGAGGGACATGCACAATAACCCTATACCTACGACAAATCTTGGAGAAGAGTCAAAGTACACACCTAGGAAGTCGTACCACTAAAGGGACTAGCCACAACTTTTGTTATAGTAAAAGCATCCTAGCCCAAGCCAGTGCTCATTACCTTCAAGCCAAGGATAGAATAAATCCAAGCATTCATGTGAGAGCAAAAGAAATTGAGAACCTCAAAAAAGTGGATATAGGGCTCTAAAGAGTTTGGCACAAAGCCTAATATGCAATACCACCTAACAATGAGAGCTTGAGCGACTTTACCCACCAAGGAGAGCCACCAATAGTTTAAGGGTATTTGTAGAGTTTTGGAGAGTGGAAGGCATTCCTCCTCCTTTTCAACAGCCACTAAGGTTTCCAAATTAGTTAAGGGCAAGAAAAGAAAAATAACATAAACCACTCATTCATTGGCAACATCAGATTTCTTTCCTTGTTATTATGCATCCTTCGCAAGGTCTTGCCAAGCATTCAACCAGGGGCATGTCAGCAAGTGCTTAGCCAAGGGATACTTCCAACAAGGGGCATTTCAGCAACCTATTTGCCTAGGTCATTAGATCAGTACTTCCAGCTAAGGGCACATCAACTACCTTTTGGTTAGAACGCATGCATTCCAATACTAGCTAGTATGGATCCACTACAGCTGAAGTTGTAGGACTAGGACATGTCAGTCGCCTTCTGATCAGAGCAAGTGCATCAACATGCTTTGCCAGAGCAAGTTGGTTACAACTTGCGGGCTGAACCCAACACTCTCTATCAGGGACATGACAGCTGCCTTGTGGAACAAAATAACAACTCAGGCCCACAACTCAAGCATAATATTTGCCCCTTGATAGGAATAGTTGTTATGAGACACTTTGAGAATCTACGACACTAGCGAAAGCAAGCAACATAGGGCAGTAGTGTAATAGTCAGACTACCAAAAGAGTGGCGCACTTGATAGACGCGTGTAGCTAGCGTGTAGGTCAAACACATAGTTCAAGCGCGTAAAGCTGGCATGTAGATTTAGAGTAGGCAGCCAAAAAGCAGATTATGATTCCTAGTTTGATCAATCCCTACTTAGATTTCAAAGCAATAGATGAGTGAACACATAGCTAATGAGTAAACATAATAATGACACTGAATTGTATGAACCAGACTATCAGTTTGTTATTATAGTGCATCAAATCATACAAAAGCATTACAACATCTCCAGTTCATAAGTGAAAATCTAATGGATAAAGCAAACAATGGGCCTTTCAGCAGTCAAAGCTAGTCCAAGCTCTCTTTGAAGTTCCGACATCATCGAGTATAGTGCCACCTAGTGGAATTTCACTAATAGGCCATGTTTCCCTCCTTAGATCATCAAAGTAGGAGTATAGCCAGAGCCCTCTATAGCTACAATGTCGGTAAAGCAAATGTAAGAATGTAGTAGCCAAGGCAGCTCTGTAGTCAAAGTAGCTAGAATTGAGACCCACAAGTGCACATGGACGAAACTGCGCACCAAGCATGCCATGGAGGGTGGTGCATCTGAGGAGGATCTTGACTCAAAAGCACCGAAATGAAAAACAAAAAGTAAAAGGATAAGGAAATTGGAGTTGCCACCTAGTCTATTTAAATTGAAAGACGAGGAAAACCAAATACAAAAAAGAATATGCATGCAATAAAGCAAAACGAGTTTGAAAACATGATGCTCCATGCCAATGGATGTTACACACTAGATTATTGTGGACAAAGACAAGGTAAGGACTCCTATTATGCATGGGGAAGGTGTTAAAAACTCCCGTACAATCAACGGATGTCAGTCTTTCTTGGCTTAAATTGCTCGCGTGTATGGCTACATAGGTATGTAAATGCCAAATAATGTATGCCCGAAGGGCAAGAGTGTGATGCTAATATGAATGCTTCTTAATGTATGCCAAGTTGCTTGATGTTAGATGCCATGCAAATGTGAGTAAAACATGTAGAGAACAAAGATCAAGATGTGACAAACCAAAGGCAAGCGAATAAAACATGCACTACAGTGCTCCACCATGCTGTCTATGCTTTGAACTTAGAGTTTACGTGCCAGTAAAAAGTGCTAGGCTTACGCGCCAACATTATGTGGTAATGACATGCACACCAGGTATTACAGTTTTAGACAGCAAGCATTTAATCGCACAAATGTAGGAATAAAACAAATGAATCATGCAATTAGATGTCGAGAGAGCATGAGAGGATGCTAATGCACATTCCTAATGAGTAAAACCAGATCTAGGATGGATGCTTACTCCTCCCCACCTCCCTTGTGCATTGTCGAGATGCTCTGGCTCTCACAACCATTGGATAGGCTATGAGCTTTGGAATTCCCACTGTATCGTCTTGGGAGATGAAGGGGAAGGAGGAGAAGTGAGGTAGGATATTGTGCAATGCAATGTGAGTGATATGCAATGAGCTTCATTGCCTCTACGTTCCTCCCACTATGACGCCAAACCCATTCATTGTCACGAGCACAAACGACCAAAACGAGACGTTGGCCAAGGGCTCTCTGGAGCATCATGGAGGAGATAGGGATTGAAAACTTGTTGGGATGGGTTGTTCTTTGTGCTCAACGACTGACGACCTCACACAAAGCTTGGGAACCCATCACGTAGTGCATAAACAAAGGTGAAAACTCAATGCAAAACTGAATGGAAAACAAAGCAACAAGTAAGAACTAATCTATGCAAGGCGAGGGGAGACTTGACTACGCTACGAGAATGAGCGCTCACCTGTGTGTGGCTAGGTTGTCCCTCTTGGCATCAAAGGCTCATAGCAGAAATCTCCTTTGGATTACGATCACTCGGCTATGACGATGGAGGCAATGCGGTGCTTGGGCTGTGGGTGGATGAGAGATCTCAGCTCAAGGATATGCAAGGCTTTGGTTTGAGTAGTGGTTGTGGTAGCTTAGGAGTGCGCTAGTTTGATGGTTGCTTGGGAGGTTTGGGATGGCCAGAGATGGTCGGATTACAGTGGTGTGGTGCTGGTTTCTACTGGTCATGCGTTGGCTCATCAAAAAAGGGGTGGTTGTGGGCTTCCAAAGGCAGGCATTGGCTTTTCTGGGCAACCTCATCATGGACAAGGTGGAGGGGATTATATAGGTTGGTAGCATGCGTGAGGACTGTAGATGTAAAACAAAATTTTAAATGAATGATTGGGATATGAATTAAGGGGTTTGAATGGGATTTAAATCTTGAATGAGGGGCATGATGGTCAAGATACATCAAGGAGCACTTCTAGATCTATGCCAGCCAATGAGAAACAAGGAAATGGTTGCCCATCAAGTGAATAGACAATCTAGTCCTTTGCAGCAATTACTAATATAGGGCATTGCACACAAGTTATCTGCACATGTAATACACACCACTTATACATGGTGGTCTTACACACAAGTGCTAGGCATGTTTGCATGAATCTTTAGCCTATTTCTTGAGTGCTTGACCACCAATTGGGCTCAAGGTGTCTAAGGTTGGTGGTTTTGGGTAGGTTTATGGTGTTGGATGGGTTTAGGGTGTTGGATAAGTTTATGGTTTTGGGTAGTTCCTCGTCGTAGTTGGAGCAACCTCTTCCAGATGAGTCCATTGACAAACAGCCTCAAAATTTGGGTGTCTATAGTAAGCATCAAATGTAGAGCACAGAG
This sequence comes from Posidonia australis, assembly GCA_024699735.1. NCBI lineage: Eukaryota > Viridiplantae > Streptophyta > Magnoliopsida > Alismatales > Posidoniaceae > Posidonia > Posidonia australis. The sequence continues at coordinate 13,911 of JAMKQA010017769.1, read as the reverse complement.
GGCACAAAACTTCCATGAGCAACCAGCCATACCTATCAGTAAGTAAACTAGTAGTGAGTAAACATCTGACAAAGTAGTAGGATGACATAAAAAGAAGCATGACGTTCTTGCACTAGAGCTCTATAGCCGTAAAAGTGTCGGTAGTGCTTTAACGTGTGATCCAAGCCACAATAGGTCTCAGCCAAGATAATGGGAACCAGATTGATTTGGTGGGTGACCACAACTAGTGCAAACTCAGCAACCTCTATTGCAACCATCATCCTGCCATGGCTAAAGACAAACTCACCCAAGAGTCGACCACCAAGCCATAGAGCCACAAATCATCGTTGAGCACAGTATGATTCAAAGCAACCTTGCCGAAGTACTTTAGACGTAGCATTGGCAATGAGATGTCACTACATACGAGGTGACACTCACACTCTCCAATTCGAAGGCCTATGAGATAGTGAACAACAAACAAATAACCCTCATGGCACAAGAACATTGTAGGTCCAAGCAAACGAGACAAGTCGCAAATCCACTAGACTTCTTCTAATGTAGGCATCACCTCAATCCGATTGAAGTAGAAAACATGGTTATCCAACTTCTAGAACCAAGCAGTGGGGCATAGGAGGTAATGGCTCACCTCAACATTTGCAATACTTAAGAAGGCGAACAATATCCCCCAGATCTAGAGCTTCTTGAAATCCTCAACCATCAAAGCCCCAATCCAAGCCCTAAGGACATCTATAACGACCCTTAAATCACTACCTATCAACCTAGCTACATTTTTTTATTTCTCTTTTCTATTAATTACATTAATTGTAAAACTAAATCCAACAATAAATAACTAAAATAAAAGCACTATTAACTAAAATAAATTGAACTACTCACTTACCTAGAACCCTTAATGTATGGTCGAGTAACTCCTTTTCTATGTGCACTAGTAAAGTCCTACGCCTAACTTGCACTTGCGAAAAATAGAAAACAAAATACACATGAGTGACCACTGAAAGGTCACCTAGCACACATCCCACTAAACACACACACACAACTCTGGCATCTCTCCTGAATGTCGTAACACCACAACAAGGCAATATACCAATGCCTAGCGAGCTACAAATCCTTTAAAAACTATGTCCTTTAAAATCATTTTCTTTTCTTTCTTTTCAAAACCATATGCATGCCTTTTCAAAATCTTATGCACACTTGAAATAATCACTCTTACCAGATCAAGTCTAACACCACTCATACTCATCAAAAACCAAGTCAAACACAAAGCCTTTGCTCAAAGCACATAAAATTCATATCTCAAAAAACAACGTAAATCCATATTTCAAAAACCACAATGCCACACAGGCGTAATAAAAAACAACACAAGCATTGGCTACAAGCAGCTACTAGGGACTCTAATCTTGAGGCGTACTGCACTGCCACGAACAATCATAACCATCTGTCCCAAAGTCCAACTTCTCAAAAGGACCTCCAACAATGTGTCATGTTGCCTAGTGCCATGCAACAGGAACTGGCCACACACAGTTGTCGGGGACTCCAACCTTGGCCCTACTGCACTACTGCAGTGAACTACCTAATGTAGGAATCCAACTGCCCCAACTGCAGCTTCAATATATCCATATATCACACAGCATAGGATGTGTCCTACCAGCGTCCCTGATGTTCAAGCACCTAGGGACTTGAATCCCAGACCCAACCAGTACCGGCACTAAGAGTAATTCAGGTCTCCATACCCTAGGCCCTATAGTACCACAAGTCCAAGTCTTAGTGCCCAAGCCCCGCCGGCTCCTCACCCTTATGCTATAGTGGCACACACTAGTCTCAGTACCGGATTTGTACAGCGTATTATGTAGCTACACAGAGGTTTCATGCCCCTATTATCATGATACCACCAGCTAGGGCTGATGGAGTGTCATACCTCGGAATCCAATCGACACCTCGATTCGTAAACCTCAGCCTCAGTCTCGTAAACAACAACCTAAGAGTGTCATACCTCAAGGGTCTGATGAACACTTACCTTGGCCTCTTGGTCTCACCACAAACGAAAAACACTGGAAAACACTTTTCAAAACCTTTACAAAACACATGCAACTCATTTCCAAAACTCATTTGGATCATTTTGAAAAGCATTTTAAAAACATTATGGAAAATCATGCAAAACACTGCATAGAGAAACCACAATGAAAACACTGGAAAACACTTTTCAAAACCTTTACAAAACACATGCAACTCATTTCCAAAACTCATTTGGATCATTTTGAAAAGCATTTTAAAAACATTATGGAAAATCGTGCAAAACACTACATAGAGAAACCACAATGAAAAGCAAAGACCTTGAACCATTCTTTTCCAAATCCCTTGAAAACCACTTTTCAAAACATTAATGTCATTTTGAAATCATTTGTGAACCATTTGAAATCACAAAACCCCAAATAACAACAATACCCTTTAGGTGTCAAAATCCACCTAGAAGTCACTACACATGAACCAAAACAACAATCTTGAAGTTCTATTTAACTTACAAGACTAGAGACCAATACAAACCACACCTATAACTAGACCAACATCTAGTCCTAGGATTAAACATTAACCCTAAAGTCCATTTATGCTATTCAGAAAAAGACTTAGTATTTCTACGTCATATAATCTTTTATACTAAATAGTAGCTTAATGGAATCTTGCTAATGTATTTTAGGCAACCCATAACTCATCTCTAATGATTCAGCTAATTATTATCATGTCATAATTACCTGCAAGGTTACTATGACACTAAATATATTAAAAACCATTTAAAACAAGTCTCTAAAGACTTAAATGTAATTTATACAAAACCTAAGATTTGAAAAGTAATCAAATTTAAATGTTAAGGACTGAAAAGTAATTTTCATAAAGTTCATGGACCAAAGTAAATTTTACTAAACTAAAGGACTAAAAAGTAATTATAATAAAACTCAAGTACTAAAATGCAAATTTTCCATAAACTAAGGATCCAAATACAAATTCCACAAACTTGAAAATTAAAATGCAAGATTTCCAAATTACGTTCATCTTCCTCCTTAAAATATAGTTAAACCAAATTTAAATTTTTGATACTAAAAATCCACTGTTCATCCAAAAATTGCAAACAATATAAATTGCAAATAATATATCAAACTGAAAATTTCATGATGATCTACCCGTCAGGATAAAAATCACAAGAATCCAATATGTAGACATTAAGATATCACAAGCCAAAAGTCATTATTACTATTCATGTCACTATTCATCCACAAGTTAAAACTCAACATCGATCCCTCTATGAGTGCCCAACAATCACAAGTAATACGCCAAATTGAAAATCTCAAGATGATCTTCTATTTTGGACAAAAATCACAAGAATTTGGTGTGTAAAACTCAAGAAATCATAGATCAAAGCTCGTAGTTACTATTCATGGTACTATTCATCCAAGAATTCTAATCACTGTTGGTCTCATCACATGTATCCAAAAATTGCAAACTATATACCAAAATAAAGATCTCGAAGCGCTCTACAAATTAGAACAAAAATTACAACTATTGGATACATGTACCTTGAGAAAACAACAATCAATGCATTCAAATACTATGCACAACACTATTCACAGTTAAAAGAAGGGTTCTACAGGATGTGTACCTCCATCGATGACAATGACGGTGGCGACGACGACATGGAGACCTCTCCTCCCCTTCACTTATTCCTCCTCCTCTCTTCTTCTCCCCCATCATCCTCCCTGTGCCATGCATTTTATAACATGCTCGATGTCTTCTTAGGGAAGGAAGCAAAGGTTCTAGATCTTGAAAATCAACTAAATTTTCCATGATAGTAGCACGTGGTGGCAATCTACAATGGTAGTTCTCAATGACAGTCCGTGCTACGAATACGCAGAAAGAAAACACGATTGACCTAGAACTCTAGATCAAACAACTGATTGAAAGTGCCACCAAAGGTCTGGGTCGTTGCAACATTTGAGCAACGACAATGGGTTACCATGGTGGAATAGCCTTGCAGGAAGAAGGTGAGGAAAAGACATGACCATTAACATCGAATGGCCGCCAACGTGCGAGAACTGAAAGCGGAGAATGCAGGAAAAGCATGAAAACTTACCACTCAATCGTAGGAGAAAGGTGTTGCCAAAGATTGTTGAGAAAGCCTTAGCAGCTCATGGCACATTTAAGAACCCGAGTCAATGCCAAAATAGCCTGAGTATTTAGAATAGTAGTAGCGATGGGTGACAAGCACATCCCGATCACACGTAAAGCTGACACATGGCACTGGCGAGCAAAGCAAATGCATGGCATTGGCAAGGAAACCTGACATGTAGACTAAACACGTAGTCCTTGTGCATAATCCCTATGTGTTAATGCAGATTACAACAACTGAGTTCAATTGATTTCAAGCAAACTCACCACTTTGGCGCAACCAATCTCAACAAACAAGCACAACACCATGGGGAGTAGTTTGATAGTTATAAAGAGAAAGTTTTCTATTTATTCTACTAAGTTAAGTAGTAATACAAATCAATATCCAGTATAGGCTCCAATGCAAAGAAAACAACAGAACTAAATACAACAGACAGCACAAGTAGATTCTACAGTGAACTCTACTTCTAGGGTGGCCACTACTCGTCTTAAGCCTTCCTCTTTCCATGAAGTGCAGCTGCTACCAAGTGCGATTCTTTGCAAACTATCTGTCATAAAATTAAAGTCAAAGCGGCTTAGCGCTCTGAAGGACTTCCAGTCGCACTGGACTGTAATGACTTAGACCTCAATTAGCATTTTTGGTCAAATATTTTAATAGATTTTGGATCGTTAAACGTTGAGTCCCTTGTGTTTATTACAAAATGGAGCTCTAGCAGTGTTCTACGCTTGTAATGTGGGTTCTAGCCCTTTTTGGTGCTGAGTGGTTTTGATGCTGTGCTGACCCTTATGGAAGTTTGAGAATTTGTCTAGTGTTGTAGAGGTCTATCGGCGTGCTCGGGTAGCTGGTCACTATTTGCACGAGTCACATGAACATGGGAGGTCATGTGATTTGGTCTTGTGCCATGGGCACTTTTCCTTCTTTCTTTTCTATCCTTCTTTTCTTTCTTTTCTCTCTCTCCTTTTCTCTCCTCACGGGCCCCACTCTCCTTCTTCTTCTTCTTCTTCTTCAACTTCTTCACTCCACTCCTTCTCCAGTACGACACTGAGAGAGGGGGAGACAGGAGAGGGCTGAGGTAGAGGTGGCTAGAGGAGGAGCTCGTCGCCGTCGCGTCGCCACCGTCGCGAGGAGGAGAAGAATAGGAGGTTCTAGCAGTGAAGAAGGATAAGGAAGAAAGCCAACCATACGTTCAAGGTACACACCCCTATAGGATTTTCCTCTCTTACTCAATTCGATGTATAAGGGCATGTTAGTGTGCATTGGATGTAAATGGATGCTTGGAGAATTTATGGTGATTTTTGATAATTTATGGGGAATTATTGATGACTCTGTTGGTTGTGGGTGAATAGTGTTTTCAGCTCTTTTTCTTGAATTTCTCGAGCCACGAGTGACGGATTCCTATGAATTCTATCTTGGACTGTCGAGCTCGGCGAGTTCTTCAGTCTAGTGTGTGGAATGTGATTTTTGGTTGCTCATGTGATTTTTAGTTTCAAAAATTTAATCTTGGTTTATACTATTCATTTGAAGTGTTTTTTGATGATTTCTCGAGCTGTGGTTCAAGGGATTGGATGATTTTTGTTCCATGGTGTTGCTTGTGTGATTTCCATCAATTTGGTACCTTGTTTACCGAGTTTCGTTATGTGTATACCAAAATAGGGCTTTGAATGGGTGACAGCCTCCATGGGTACAGAGCTCTAAGCTGTGAAACTAGAACAGGGGAGCTAGGCATTCCTGCCCAGTGCAACGTTTCCTTAGCAGGCAGCTTTGCTATTGAATTGACGTGTTGCCCTGGATATTTTGTATTTAGGTATAACCTTGTTAAATGGAGTTTTAATGATATGGGTAACTTGGTGATTCATAAATGGTTAGGATAATCATTAGAAATGATATAAGGATTGCCTAAAAGAGACTAGTAAGATTCCACTTGGGCAATGGGTAGAACAAAAGATTATAGAACTTAGAATTACTAGGTTCTCCCTTTAATGGCTTACTCAGACATTAGGATTTATAATTCACCCTAAGATTGCAGTTGAGGTATTATTTGGTGTGGTGCACTGAGCTAAATATTTCAGTGGCATGGTTGGGTGTTTGATACTGAGCTGGTTGTGGTACATGTGAGACACAAGCCAATAGGCGTCAGACACTTTGGCACCAGAACTTAGTGTTCTGAGTGTACTTGGTGTGGCTTTTTGGACCTGACAGAAGAGCTATCAAGGAAATGCTTTGAGTTGTCGTTTTGGTTTCGATTTTGGTATCGCTTTTGGGTATAGAGTTTTGTGAGATTTTGGGAAAGATATTTAATGATAAATGGTTTTCCAAAAGGTTTTGGGAAAGAGAAATGTATCAGTTTTGCAATGGTTTTGGAAAGTGTTTGAGATTTTGAAAAGGGACTAAGATATCTAAGCTCTCGGCTGACCTCTAGAGACGGATGATACCTCTAGGGTTGTGAGCTGCTTGCTTAGGATGAGGTCTGTGTGTTTTGTGGTTTTTGTAGGACCAAGAGACCAATGCTCCCAGCCGACCTTCCAGAGACAGGTGATACCTCTAGGGTAGTGAGCTGCTTGCTTAGGTTGAGGTCCATGTAGTTTTTGTGGTTTTGTTGGTGTTTGTAGTTGTGGTTTGAGGTGCTGGTTGGACCTGGAGGTGAAAGAGACTCTCGTTGTTCCAAGCACTGAGGCTAGGACGTCGAGAAGACGTACCTTGTGGTTTGTCCTGAGAGAGGGACAACTCGCCTAGGAGTAGGGTGAGTTGACTTTCTTGGTTTATGGTTAGCTTTTGAGGGTTCTACAGATGGTAGGATGCTGAGACGGTAGACTTCGCCATAAGGTGATTGTCCGTGGTAGTACAGACATCGTGATAGCTCCGTGATAGACTGCTTGTAGCCAGTGTTGACTGCTTGACATCGAGCAACTTGACACATTGTTGTGCATGTGTTTTCTACTATGTCCTGATTCAGGGGATCAGGCCCTAGCCTAGAGATGGCCGTGGTGTTGCGCCTAGTAGAGGCGTGGTGCTTTGTGAGCAGTAGCTCCTTGGTTTTAGTCTAGAGTAGACCATGGGTTTGGAGCAGAGGCTTTGAGGCTTTGGTGTGGCTATTTTGGTCCAAAGGGGATCATGCTGCTCAAAATAAAGGCTCTTTGTTTGTTTTGTGGTTGTTGTTGTGGGTGCCCTGGATACTTTAGAGAGTATTCAGATACTGTTTGTCGTTTGACCCACCTAGAGAGTACGTGGGACTAGACTGTGCTTGTTTTGTGTGGTTTTGGGCTTGAGTTGGCGAGAGTAGCCTTCTCAGGCATTCATAAAAGGCTTTTAAAGTACATGCATATGATTTTGAAAGGAAAAAAGAAAGAACAATTTTAAAGGCAAGGCTTTGAGGTTTTACTACTTGTTGGGCAATAGTGGATTGCCTGGGTTTGATGTTGTGGCATCCAAGTGGGGAGACTTATGCTTGTGTGCTTGTGGCATAGTTACACCTGTTTCCTCGGTGTGGTGTGTCAAGTCGTTGTAGGTGGTGTGTGCTCGGTGACCATTTTGAATGGTCACTCATGTGTGTTTTGTTTTGTGTGTTTTGCCAGGTGCAGGATAGTAGCTATCAATTGCTAGTGCATATAGGAGGAGTCACGCTGCCACACATCAAGGATTCTTGTGAGGGTTTAGTTTAGTTTTATTTTCTGTTGTTTACTAGTTATGCTTCTACTGCATGTGCTTAAATTTAATTACATAATTAGTGTAATTCTAAGATACTAATAATAAAATGAAAAATTGTAGCTAGGTCAAGTGGTAGCCACTTGGGGGTCGTTACAGTTGGTATCAAAGTTTTGGTCCACGTAGAAGTACTAACTTAGGGATGTCTGGTCAGGTGACTCCTTAGAAATTGCATGTCATGCATTCCTACACCTTGATTTTTGCAATTTTCTTGTTTTCTGGCTTGCAGTGTTGAGGAGTGTCTTCAGCTCCGACTCTGGTTCGATGAAGCTGATGTGTGAAGGACCGCGAGGAGTGACGGTCAGCATTCGTGATTGGAGATGGACATCGACTCCTTGTTGGAATTTCTTTTCTATGGTTGGATCTTTAGATCGTCGATCTTGAGGTAGTAGTTTGGGAGCAGAGTGTGAAACAATGTTCTCTCAAGTAGAACAGTTCACAAGAGTTCCTCAACTCGTGTAGCATGGTGTGGTGCCGTCTACAAGTTTTACGTGGATTAGGCACCGTGTTGCCTGTAGGTGCGGAGGCAGTTGTTTCTAGGAGAGATTCTACGTTGGTTGATAAGGTAGGAGACCTTGCGATGTGTAAGGCCAGACAGGTCGTGTTGCCTAGAGTTGCTCACATCTGTAGTTGGTACTGGTCTGTTTGTGGTGCTATGCCTGTGAGGAGAGCAGGGTGTGGCAGAGGAGGTGCTTGGTTCCTTAAGGGTGGTTAGGCCCCACACGTTAGTTGACCAGAGGACATGTTTCCCTTTAAGAGGGATAGCCACCACCCAATGTTGAACTATTTGATGTTTTGTTCTGGAGAACGGAGCACAGCAGTTGTCTACCTCTAATGTAGCCTCCATGGTTGTTGCTGTTGCTATTTGTTTGTTGTGGCTTGCTCTGGTTGTTTGTCCTTGCTCGTGTTTGTTGTTGTTGGTTGTCTATGGTCATTGGCTGTCGTCTATCTAGGTTGTTGGTGTCGGTGTGGGAGGATTCATGTAGCTCCATCCTCCTATTGGCGCATCTAGGTAAAGAGTGAGGCTTCTTAGATGTGTGGTTGTTGTTGTTATTCTTGTGGTGGGTGTGGAGGATGCTTAGAGTTCCATCTTCCTGTTATTATGTGTGACTTGGAGGGTTTCTAGATGTATGTTGTTGTTTCTGGGTGACTTGGTGGGTCCCCAGACATGTTGTTATTGTTTTGGGTGACTTGGTAGGTCCCTAGACATATTGTTGCTGTTTTGGGTGACTTGGTGGGTCCCCAAATATGTTGTTGTTGTTTTAGGTGACTTGGTGGGTCCCTAGATGTGTTGTTGTTGTTCTGGGTAACTTCGTGGGTCCCCAAACATGTTGTTGTTTTTCTGAGTGACTTAGTCGGTCCTCAAATGTGTGTTTTGTTGCTCTAGGTGACTCGGTGAGTCTCTAGGCATGTGTTGTTGTTTTGGGTGGCTCCGATGAGGCCCCAAGTTTGAGTGGTTTCTTCCAAAGACTCTATTTGAGGACAGGGTTATCTGATAAGAGGTGCACGTGGGATTGTACATTGGTGTCACACGATCGTGTCGCGCATTTTGTTTGGGGCTGGGCCAAAGAGTGGCCTAGTCCAATGTGTTGTTGGTTGCGTGCTGTTTGAGATACCCTATTTGGTTACCTAGTTTGGCTTGGTGGTTGTGGCTTAAGTGGCTTGGTGCCATTTGGGAGGTGGAGATTTATCACTCTAGTGTTTCTTGGGGCATCTTGTTGTTGATTTTCTCACTTGTTTATGGGTCGAATGGCATTATGCTGCTTGATCTGTGGAGATCTCTTTTCTCATGTGGTTGCTTGGGTTCTTTAGGTTTCTACGGTGGAGATGGGGTGAGCCATGTGGAGTTGGCTACCTATCTCATTTGGTGGCACCGTTAGTCGAGCTATTGGATGTGATCACATGTATTTTCCTCCAAGAGGTTACTTCCTGGTTCTGGTGAATTACTCCCGGGGTGCTAGTAGAGGCACCTTCGGGATAGTGGCACCATGAGTACATTTGTCTGGAAAGAGGAACAGTTCATGTTGGTTCAGACACTTTTGTCAAGAGTTGCTTTGGATTGGAGATCCATTTGAGTTTGACTCCTAAGCGGTCCTGGTGCTTCACTAGAAAGAATGACTCTTGTGGCCTTGACTCTGGATTGTAGTACCCTTGATGTGAGCTTCACACTTAATAAGTGGTTTAAGGAAGTTTTGGCGGTCTCATGTCTGGACTTGCAAGGCTACCGTAGCAGTGAGTCATGCTGAGTCCACTAATGTTCTTCTGGGTTAGGATAAGTTCCAGTTGAGGTAAGGCAATGTGGTGATTTGTGGTTATTGCCAGTTGAGAGAATCACGAGAGGACCTATCCACCCACATGTTCAATGTTGGCCACATTGGAGGTTATGCTCCGGATCCGATGGAGTATCAATCTGGGAAGCAGTTCTTGGAGAGAGATAGCACATGGTTGGCTAGTCTGTTGGTGCACTCCAGATCCTTAAAGGGCTTTGTTGTGTCTCAATAGCTAGATTTCTCTCGTACCATGGATTAGAGGAGGTTTTCCAAGGTGATAAGATGTGTTTCTAGGCTGGTGGTTTGGTGTCTGGGGTGGTTCTGATCAGGTGTACATCAGAGTAGCGCAGTGGAAGCATGGTGAGAGTTGGTTACACCTAGTCGACTTTATGTTTTGTGTGTCTCTAGAGGTGCTTAAGATGCTTTGTGACCTTAGAGGATACTAATTTGGAGCCTATGGGTGGAGGTTTTGGTGTCCGGAAGGGACTTCACCCAAGGATTTGGCAGTGCTTGGACTCAAAGAGAGAGGAGTCTTTGGTGTCACTTTGAACCTAAGTAGGATGAAATGGCTTTGTGAAGTATAGATTTCTCCTACAAGTCGAGAGTTTTGGGTGGCACCGTTGTGCTGTTGTCTAGGGTCATTTGTGAGATATCCTAATATAGTGCCTTTTGGTGTTTCACGCAAGAATTTTGAGGATAAAATTATTTTAAGGGAGTTAGACTGTAACGACCCAAACCTAGAATAGCATTTTTGGCCAGATATTTTAATGGATTTTAGGATCGTTAGACGCTGAGTCCCCAATGTTTATTGTAAAATGCAGCTCTAGCAACATTCTACGCCTGTAATGTGGGTTCTGGCCCTTTTTGGTGCTGAGTGGTTTTGGTGTTGTACCAACACTCGTGGAAGTCTGAGAGTTTGTCCTGGGCCACGGAGGTCTATCAACGTGCTTGGGTGGCTGGTTTATGTTTGCACGAGTCATGTAGACATGGGAGGTCACATGATTTGGTCTCGTGCTGTGGGCACTTTTCCTTCTATCTTTCCTTTCCTTCTTGTCTATCTTTTCTCTCTCTCCTTTTCTCTCCTCACGAGCCCCACTCTCCTTCTTCTTCTTCTTCTTCACTCCACTCCTCCAGCACGACACAATGAGAGGGGGTGAATGAGGGAGAGACGAGAGAGGGCTGAGGGAGAGGTGGCCGGAGGAGGAGCTCGCCGTCGTCGCGTCGTCGTCGTCGCAAGGAGGAGATGAAGAGGAGGAGGTTCCAGTAGTGAAGGAGGAAGAGGAAGAAGGTCGACCATTCGTTTAAGGTACACACCCTTATAGGATTTTCCTCTCTTACTCAATTCAATGCATAGGGGCATGTTAGTGTGCATTGGATGTGAATGGATGCTTGGAGAATTTATGTGATTTTTGAGAATTTATGGGGAATTAATGACGGCTTTGTTGGTTTTGGGTGAATAGTATTTTCGACTTTTTTTCTTGAATTTCTCGAGCCACAGGTAACAAATTCTCGTGAATTCTGTCTCAAACTGTCGAGCACGGCGAGTTCTTCAGTCTGGTATATGGAATGTGATTTTTGGTTACTCGTGTGATTTTTAGTTTCAAAATTTTAATCTTGGATTATACTATTCATCCAAAGTCTTTTTCGGTGATTTCTTGAGCTGTGGTGCATGGAATTGGATGATTCTTATTCCATGGTGTTGCCTGTGTGATTTCCTTCAGTTTGGTACCTTGTTTACTGAGTTTCGTCAGGTGTAAACCAAAATAGGGCTTTGAATGGGTGGCAGCGTCCATGGGTTCAAAGCTCTGAGCTCTGAACATAGAACAAGGGAGCTAGGCGCACCTGGGAGATGCACCTCCTAGATGCATCTAAGAGGCACACCACATTGGAGCATCTCTTAGGTGCACCTGCCAGGTGCAACTTTGCCCTGGAGGCTACTTTGCTGTTGAATTGAAGTGTTGTCCTGGATATTTTGTATTTATGTTTAACCCCAATAAATGGAGTTTTAATGACATAGATAACTTGGTGATTCATAAATGGTTAGGATAATCAATAGTAATGATATAGGAATTGCCTAAAAGTGACTAGGAAGATTCTACTTGGGTAATGGGTAGAATAAAAGAATATAGAACATAGATTACTAGGTTCTCTCTTAAATGGCTTAGTCGAACATTAGGATTTATATTTCACCCTAGGATTGCAATTATGGTATGGTTTGGCGTGGTGTCCTGAATTAGATATTCAGTGGCATGGTTGGATGTTTGACATTGAGATGGCTATGGCTTAAGTGAGACACAAGTCAGTAGGCATCAGACACTTTCGCATTAGAACTTAGTGTTCTGAGTGTGCTTGGTGTGGCTTTCTAGACCTGACAGAAGAGCTATCGAGGAAGTGCTTTGAGTTGTGGTTTTGGTTTCGATATTCGTATCGCTTTTGGGTACAGAGTTTTGTGAGATTTGGGGAAAGATATTTAATGATTTTCAAAAAGGTTTTCCAGAACGTTTTGGGAAAGAGAAATGTATCAATTTTGCAATGGTTTTGGAAAGTATTTGAGATTTTGAAAAGGGACTAAGATACCTAAGCTCTCGGTCGACCTCTAGAGACGGATAATACCTCTAGGGTTGTGAGCTGCTTGCTTAGGATGAGGTCCGTGTGTTTTGTGGTTTTTGAAGGACCAAGAGACCAATGCTCCCAGCCGACCTTCTAGAGACAGTTGATACCTCTTGAGTCGTGAGTTGCTTGCTTAAGTTGAGGTCCATGTAGTTTTTGTGGTTTTGTTGTTGTTTGTAGTTGTGGTTTGAGGTGCTGGCTTGACCTGGAAGTGAAAGAGACTCTGGTTGTTCCAAGCACTGAGGCTAGGATGTCAAGAGGACGTTGTGACCATGCCGGTGGAACCCTGCACGACTCTCCTCTACCGAGTGCATGGAAGCGCTCGAGGAGTTCCGATACAGTCACGGAAAAGATGGTGAATCCGGAGAAGAAGACTAGACTCAGAAACACCAAGGGAATATGAGAAAGGATAAGGAAAGGAGTCGCCACCTAGTCTTTTAATGGAAAGACGAGGAAAACCAAACACACAAGAAAACCAAGAAGCAAACAAGATGCAAAAAACATGTGTTCTCCGTGCCTAATGGATATAATGCACAAATGCATGCGGGCCAGAGAAAGGGTAAGGATTCTGGTTACGTATGGGGAAGGGGTTAGGCACCCCCATGTGCTCGAGAAAACTCAGTCTTTCTAGGTTTCCTACTTGTCAATGGTCTATTAAATGTGTGCTTGCTTATTCTAAATGTTCAAGCTAATGATGACTGGAGATAACATGCCAAATCAAAGAAAAGAAAAGAATAAAAGGGAAAAAGTTAATCCGAGGGTCAAATGTAGGCATTGAGAATGCTGCTGTAGACACCCCAATTTTGAGCTCATTTGGCAGTAGGCTCCTCCGGTTGATGCTCTGGTCGCGACCACCAAAATCCTAGTCCACACAGGTCCCAATCAGACCCACACTAGCCCACCTGACCCAGTAAAATACAACTCCATTAAAATCCACTGGAAAACAAATAAAACGCTTAATCCAACTTAAAATCCACTGAAAAACAAATAAAACACTTAATCCAGCTAAAATCCAACAAAACCATAACAAAAACCCTAATCAAACAAAATCCAATCAAATCCACTTAAAAATCCAACAAAATCCAATCAAATCCACTTAAAATCCAACAAAAAACCTAATCCACTTAAAACCCACTTAAATCAACCTAAAATCCAATAAAACCCTAATTAATCAAA
>JAMKQA010017768.1:0-34565 GCA_024699735.1 Posidonia australis | reverse complement strand
AAGTAAGTGATGGGCAAGGTTGCAGATTTGCAACCTAAAAGCTTACAGGCAATATCTATTGTTTCCTGTCCAACCTTAATACCAGTAATAGAAGATTTAGAGAAGTTTATTTTAAGGCCAGAACAGGATTGAAAGCAACAAAGGATGCGTTTAATGTTCACAATGTTTTCCGCACCCTCAGCTAGGAAAAGAATGGTGTCATCCCCATATTGGATGTTGAGAACGTGAGAGCCCCCATGAGGGAACTGAATCTCTTTAATGAGATTATGATTAGAAGCCAACTGAAGCATACGGTTCAGAATATGGGTAACTATTATAAAGAGTAGAGGGGATAGCGGGTCCCCCTGTCTCAGCCCATTGGATGATCCAAAGTAGCCGTAAGATGTTCCATTCAGAAGAATAGAAAATTTAGCAGAATCTTGATCTATGATATCCACTTCCCCCCAAATCCTAAACCTTGAAGAGATTGTAGGAGGAAATCCCAATTTACCTTATCAAAAGCTTTCTCAAAATCCAATTTTAAAATGAAACCTGGCACCTTAGAGGAGTACATAAAGTGAAGGGTTTCCTAGGCTACCAGAAAACAGTCTCCAATAGAACGGCCAGGGAGAAAGGCACATTGGGAGCTATCTAAGGTATTATTAAGTATGGGAGATATCCTGAAGGCTAAGGTTTTGGTAAATATTTTATATATACTATTTCCCAAGCTAATAGGCTTGAAATCAGAAATTGAATTGGCACCAATCCGCTTTGGATTAAGTACAATAAATGTCTGATTTAAAGGAGAAAGGGTATCAGGCTCAGTAGAAGAGAAAATGTGCATTATGTCATCTTTTAGCATATCTCAGAATTGTTGAAAGAAGAAAATGGGGAACCCATCAGGTCTAGGGTTTTGTCCCCAGGTAATCTATTAAGATTACCCTTAACCTCTTCAATTGAAAAAGGTACCTCAAGTAAATCAGGATCAACAATCTTGTTGGGAATCAGCAGGTCCCAATTAAGGAGGACATTGGGACCTTTTGGACTGTTGAATTGTCTAATAAAGTGATCCTCTATTGCATCACTAATGGCCCGGGGGGATGTGATCACATTGGAGTCCACAGTGAGAGACAGTATTGCATTGTTTCGCCTGTGGGAGTTGACAACATTATGAAAGAAAGCAGAGTTAGAGTCTCCCTTCTTTAACCACTGTATTCTGGATTTTTGTTTCCAGAATAACTCATTTACTCTTAGAAATTCATAGTGTTTGTCTCTAAGAGTAAGTCTCTCTCTCCAGGTCACATTATTTAGAATGGAATGCTCAACTAAGCAGTCAATACTTAAGATGCGAGATTATGCCGATGATATATTAAACTTCTAAACCGTTAACCAAAAAAAAAAAAAAAATAGTAAGGTCTTCGCGTTGAGGGCACCGTTCCATTTTTAAAGACAAAAATATAGAAGCATGTTACTTCATTAATTAGAGGGTTCATTAATTTGATGATTCTTGGACTGAAAACGAACATTTCAAGTATCAAGTCTAATCATTAGATATGCCACCACCCAACATTTTGCCGATGTCATATAATTAACGTACAGTTCAGTATGTGGTTTCGTTCAATTTCGAAACATGTGCTGGTATGCAATTGTAACACCACAGTTCTATATGTAGAGTTCTGTGCCAAGATATAGATGATCTTGTACAGTTCTAATGCTAAACATGTAAATTATACATACGTGTAGTTATTAAACATGACTAAAATATACTGATATCCTTCATGTCCAGCATGTGCATTTCTTTCAAAAGAGAGATATAGTTTTATATGGTGTGTCTTTCTTGGTCGGTGTATCAAATACTAATGTATAGTTTCATTTCATGGACTTAAATACCTGATCAAGTTGAGTAGTCATGAGATCATTCTTATAAAACTACAATAAAAATCTAAAGATTCTAATTTTTTCTGCGAAAAGAAAGTGGCGTAATAAGAGCAAACATTTTCGTTCAGCGAGTCACAGTCAGAGCAGAAAACATTTCTCTTTTCAGCCTCCTTTGTTCAGATCATATCATGCTATTCCAGTGAAACCACGATTTCTCACACACCTACCTTATTAATTAGATGTGTTCTCCAGGAATAAAATTGCGATTTGAGTTTGACTTCTTCAATGAGTCGAGATGATCCGAATTTCTTTTATTCTTAAGGTCTGCGTGCATGCATGTGTTGAATAATTTTCGGACCTACTTCTCTTGTAGTGCAGAGTAGTGGTCACTGAACTCCCATTCCAACGCACAGCCACATTAATTTCCATTGGAGACGCCTAACCATCTGGTTTTATTTATGTATTCATTTTTCTTACTGTCCAGTACTATTAAATTTCCAAATGGTTTATCTTTTCCCTTCATCAGAACTGTGGTAATTAAATAAATGTTTGGAACAGAGATCGAACCGGTATTATCCTTCTACGTCGGTGTGAAAACAAGAAAAGTTGTCCATGCTTCTGCCATTGATTCAAAAGCAAGATAAGTATATGCGGAACATACATAATAGAAGGACCTTGAAGCACACTATAAAATCAAAAGTCCAAGCACTAATAGAATTGACCAAATTGGCACCAATCCAAATACTGGATCTCATGTATGTTTGAATTGTTCGAGCTCAAGATCGAATCAACAGGGAGCTGGACAAGTTGGGACATTTACTTTAACAAATCAAACACTTGCCTCAAATTAGGCTCGTTAGGAAAATTGAACTTGAAAAATCTTTTATATATGCAACTGGGTTAGGAGCAATCTACTCGGAATCCAACTCGTGCTTAAGCTTATGATGTTCTATCAAAAGTTGTTGTATTAGTAAATTTATTAAGCCAATTGAATGATTCAACATATTATTTTTATTTAGTATTTTTTTAAATATAATAGCACACTAATGGGATTTCATTATCTCGTTAGCTTAATTAGTTTTCCTGTTTAATTCCAAAAAATATTTTCACATAATAATAATATTTTTGTTTTTTCAATAATTACTTGATTCGTTTAATCAAATTGTTGGAATGGTCATAGCAACCCGACCTGACTTGTGAATCGGCTTATTCCACGCCCAATTAATTCATCGGTGGGCCGGATTATGATTGACTCAAAAATTGGGGTGTACTTGGGCTAATTCTTAACCCATTATAGTCTTGACTGAATTGCATCCATATCAGTAAGGCTGCAACCAAGTTACTAGTTTATGTGTCTGCAATCCTATTTCAACCTTTCACAATAATTTATAAACAATGCTTTTATTTTTTCTTCAATACAGTATGTTCTTATTTTTCTTCATTATAAATCATTTTTTATTTCATTGTATCTTTTGTTGTTAATCTGATTGTGCACATTGATAAATGGATCTAATCCATTGTTAAAAAAGCTTGTTCACTAGTTTTTTTTTTTTTTTTGAAATGGTAGCTTACCAATATTTGAACTATAGTGGGTGCGACGGGATTTTCTTGCACTATGCTCGAAACACACTATGCAACACTAATCACAGCCACGCACTATGATTAGCTTAGCCTACTTAACACTTCACCTAATCATTATAGAAGGGAGGCAAGGTTACGGAAGTACCTCCCTCTTCTATTACTCACAATAGAGTATACTTGGATCGAAAAGGAGGCTTACACTCTTGCTTGCCTTCTTTCCCCACTGTATACAAATATATATACACTCAGCCTAGATGTTTCAACGCCTAAGCAATCAAGGCACACCCTTGATTCCAAGAGCTTTGGTACCAATACTTTAACGTTGAGCATTAACACCAACATTTTAATGCCATGCTTTAATGCCAAGCCTTAACACCATGCTCTTTAACACCCCACATGTCATGAAGTCTCTTCACTTGAGATGCTTTGACCATGCATCCTTCACATAGCACACGCCACATCCACCATAATGCCTTGCCATCTCATCAACGGTCTAGCTACACTAACTCCCTTTGACCCACGAGCTTCCATTTCTATCATGCACTCCCCATGCCACACATGCTCAAGACACTAGCTTCCCTTGACTCAACGCAACAAGTCCAAATCGTCTTGAGCTCCTCGCATGGACAAGTCCCAATGATCATCTCCTCATGGTCAACACCTTGCGTGCTATGCCTTAGTGTTAAGATCCTTCGTGCTCACCTTATGCATTAAACCTTTGATGACTAGTTGTTGAGGTGAAGGTGTGACAAACCCTCTCCTACTATGACCATGCTAGAATTGAAGCCCCTCATGTGACGAAGGGCATACAAAAAATCGATAAGGTTACAACAAAGATGGTGAATCCGAAGATGGATACTAGACTCGAAAATACCAAGGATAAGCAAGGATAAGGAAAGGAAAATGGAGTTGCCACTTAATCTTTTAAACCAGAAAGATGAGGAAAATCGGATGCATAAAAATGCGAGGAAACAATATAAATGTGTGCAAATGGATGCCAATGAATGTATGCAGGTGGATGTAACACATTGGTCATGGTGGGCCAGAGAAAGGGTAAGGACTCCTGTTAGGCATGGGAAAGGTGTTAGGCATCCTCATACGCTTGATAAATCGGTCTTTCTTGGCTATTTGCTCTTGTGTTGCCAACGCAAATGAACGTGTATGCTTACTAAGTCTAATATGGATGAATGCTACATGCCATGCTGATGAGATGAATGGGTGGAAAATCATGTAAACTAGTGCTCAACGGTGCTGTGTGAATTCTAGACCAGCGGTCAAAAGAAATCTATATAGCAAACATCATCGCCTTAATAGTTGGATGCATGGTGAAAAACGCAGGGAAACCATGCAATGCAGGCAGAGAAACAGAAGAAATCATGTAGGATTGGAAGCGAAAAGCAATACAAAATGATGCAAGGTGCTCAGTTGTGTAGTTTGTTCTGACTCAGTGGGTCGCGTTGGTGATTCGCATCAACTGGAATTGCTAGGATCCTTTGCTCACAATATACGCCACCTAGTTGTGCTATCGAGATTCACTAGTCGAGTTGCAGAGTAGGCTGTATGCTTCTCATCGCACTAGGGAGCAATGCAGCGATGCAAAATGTGGTTTACATGTATGGGAAGCATGAGGGGATGCTGATGATCATGTCTAGATACTTAGATGCGTGTGCGAATGTGCGATTGATCCTACCCACCTTCCTTGGTCTTGATTGGGTTCTGTTGGCAAAAGTGGCTGTAAATTTAGTCCATAGGCTTTAACGAGCCATTCTAATATTACCAGAGAGCTGATGGATCGAGTGGTGATGCAAGAATGCAATCAAGATGAGGATGCATGCAGTGATGACCTTCCACTGTCCTCATTGCATCTCATTGGAAACATCCAGCTCGGCCGACCATGCAGGTGGCAAGGAGCATCGAGTGATCACCGAGATGACTTGGAGAAGTCGGGGGAAGGGTGAGACGCACTTGGATGGGTCGCCACATGCTCATTGGCCATCGGCCTAGCACGGGTAGTGGAAAGCTCATCATTGGCGATCGATGGTGCTATGCATGAGTGACAATGCTTATACAGGAAAAATGCATGAATTAGGCACAAAAGGCTCTGCAAATCAAAGAGGAAAAGGTTGGTCGTTCTTAGGGATAGAAGTCTTACCTGATTCGATGTGTATTGTCCTTCCTAGCGGCTTGCGACTGTTGTTACTCTAGCTAATGGTTTGACGACGTCGAGGGTGGTTAGAGGTTGAGAAGTGATTGACGAGTGTAGGGAGGTGTTGGATGGGCTGAGCAAGGGTAGGGATGCTCTGTGTGGTTTGGCCGGACTTGTGGATGCCTGGACATGATTCAATGGGCCGGCGAGGACGTTGCTCAACTTGACTGTGGCTGTGGTTCGACTTAGGGGCTTGTGATGACAATGTTGGCCTGAGGAGGACGTGTAGTTTCTGTGAAGTGGTCTGGTTGAGTGGCTTAGTGGCTGTGGTGGCTGGGAATGGGATGTCAGTAGTAAAGGATGGTCAGGATTGGTGGTTGATGGCTGGAATTGGTTGGGAGGTGGCTGCTTCAAGGGTTTTTCTAGTGAGTTCTCTAGCAGCTCGTCCATGACGAAGAGGAATAGCTTAAATAGGAGGAGGAGGATCATAATGGTTGTTGATGAATAACTGTTTTAAAAGAATGGTTGGGATGAATTCAAAGAGGTTTGATTGCCATTTAGGTGTTGGGATAGGAGTATGATGGTCCATGGATGTTGTGGTACATGCTCAAAACTATCTTGGCCAACGACGTGAGAGAATTGGGTGATTACTCGAAGTGGAAAGACTTCTGTACCCTTCTGTCAGTTTAAACTGAAATAGGGCATCGCGCTCGCAGGTTGTGCCAACTAAAAATGCCTTTTGATCATGCTTGTTGTATGTGCCAACCTGATGCGCTAGGCAAATTCGCAAGTTAGGTACACCTAGAAGGCACGTTAGACCCTTGTCAGAGCTTGTTGACCAAAATCTAGGCTTGTTCCTCAAGTGATACACCACCAAATGGGCCTGGGCTTATGGTTAAGTGAAGGTTGAAGGTGTTGAGCTTCAATTATGGGTTTTAGGGTTGGTTTTGGAGTGTGGAATGGGCTCTGGTGTAGGAAAATGCCTCACTGCCACCGATGCACTCTTTCGAAGAGTTCTACTAGCGAACGACTGCCAAAGTGAGGTGTCTACACCTACCATGAATGCTTTGATCAGATCCTCGAATTACCATAATGTCATGTCCTTCTTCCATGTAGCTGCTTCATGAGGTTACCCCTCCCATTTAACTAGGAAGTACATCCTCTAGTTCTTCCTACTGTGCTCTTGACATGGCGATCCAAGATACCCTTCACCTTCTTGTCAAATTAAGCATGCATTTATGTTGGCGCACTATGTAACTTTGCGCGCGATGAATCCCCATGATCCTTATGGATCGACTTCAAGTAGCTCACATGCAAAACAGGATGAAGCTTCAAGCTAGCTAGTAGATCCAATTGATAGGCGAGGTTGCCCACCTCCTTTGTGACAATGAATGGCCCCTCATAACAATGCACCAATGTGTGATGAGCATTCTTCTTGTTGATCTTCTTCATGAGATGAGGCATTAAATTCAACAGCACCTTGTCTCTAACTTGGAACTCCAGTGGACATTGATGTTGATCAGTCCATTTCTTCAATTTTCTTTGCGTAATGTTAAGCAATCTCACTCTTCCTCAACGCTATCTTGGCGACTCCTAGGAAACTTGTATGCCACTAGGCAACAACCACTAGCTTGATTCACCACCTCATGTGAAATCATGGGTTGGCGTCCTATTGCCGACTTGAAAGGACTCTAATCGATTGAAGAGTTATTCTACAAATTGTGACAAAATTGCACCACATCTAGCAAGTCTACCTAATTTTGTTGATTGGCTAGCACAAAGTGCCTTAGGTACTCTTCAAGTAGAGCATGCACATGCTTTGTTTGCAGATGGTTCATGGTTGAGAAGTTTAGCTTTGTGCCCAATTGCTCGAGCAATGTCCTCCAAAAGAGCCCTGTGAACCTCAAGTTACAATCACTTATAATGTCGTAGGGAAGTCCCCACAACTTCACTATATTCTTCAAGAAGAGCGTAACCGTTGTCTTTGTCCCGTACTCCATAGGTGCAACCATGAACGTAGTATACTTGTAGAATTTATAGATCACAACCATTATCGATGTATACTCTTCCACCTTAAGAATCCATTAATGAAATCCATGGAAAAACTCTCCCATGATCGTGTCAGATTTTGAGAGATTGTAGTAAGCTCGCCAACTTGCATCTGTCTGTCTTGTCTTGTTGACATACCAAGCATGTTCTCACATAGAACTCCATGTCTTGGTCCATTTGTGGCCAGAAATAACCACAACTAAGGAGGGCCAATGTTCTTTGTTGGCCTGGATGACTTGCCCATGTTGAGTCATATGTCTCCTTTAACAGCATTTACCGCAACTTCCCTATTGTTGGCACGTAAGGCCTTCTCCCTTACCATAAAGGATGCCTTCCTCTACCCAGAAGTGCTTTGTAATGCCCTTATTGATATGCTTGAGGAGCCTTACTGTTATGGTGTCCCGTGTAGACTCTTCTCTGATTCGTGCAAGCATATCTCCCATGACAATGCTACTGGTGGCGATGACATGTCCCGCACCACTTACACAATTTAACACATCCGTCAGTTGATTTGTCTTTCCTAGCTTGTACTAGCATAGGAAATCTAATTCAACCATGTAGTCTTGCTACCAAGTTGTCTTTGATGTCAGTTTCTTCTGACCTTGAAAACAACTCATTGCCACGTTGTCGACGTATACAACAAACCTTGCTTTGAGCAAATAATGTTGCCATATCCTCAAGCAGTGAACTACTGTTGTCATCTCTTTCTCGTACACAGAGTAATGTCTCTATGTGTCCTTGAGCTTTCTACTCTCGAAAGCTATTGGTCGTCCGTCTAGCATTAGTACACCTCCAATGGCATAATCTGAGGTGTCTATCCAAATTTTAAATGATTTTTCAAAATTTGGCAATGTCAGCATTGATTACTCCACCATCACTCTTTTCAGTTGATGAGTGTGTTTTGATTAATCACAAGTGTACAGTGTACAAAGTAGCATGTCGACAAATACAAGTCAATTCCACAGAAAAGTATTTAAAAAAAAAACAAAGATTAATTGTCAATTATAGAAAAGGTTTTAAGAGAGTGAAAAAAAATTCTAAAATTAGACTATTAAGATGCAATTAAATCAATTAAAATATATCTAGGGTTTCGAATCCATTTATGTGAAATTGAGAATGTATGATTATATTTATTCATTTTCTCCCTATTGATCTAAATAATTTGATTCAACGATTTTTATCCTAACAAACATAAACTATATGCTATATATGCATCATAGAATATCAAGTTAAGGAAAAAACACATAAGCTAAATTAAATTAGATGGTATATGATGGAATCACGATTATATACACAACCCTCAATTAAATCTTCATCAAGTATAGACTAAAAATATGATATCAATGTTAGTCTATCAAAGTCTATCGATTCTATGAGTGATTTATATAATATACATATAATTCACATAATTATGGCATTAAACATAAAGAGAAAAAAAAAACTTGATCACACATCTCAATCTACATAAATTTCATCTTTACCCTAGAACTAAAGATTTAGCAAAACATGATAACAAGAAATATCACAATAAAAGATGAGGAAGGAGAAATGCAAGACATAAATATAGGAAAGAAATGAACTTATATTAATAAAAAAAATTAGAGATTACAACTAGAGCAATACTTGAGACTCTTTCACAACAACAAAGAGAAATTCTAAGCTTAGAAGGTGGAAGTTCCTCTTTAGATTTATACAAAGGGTCTTTTTATAAACTCACAAAGACTTGTTTACATTGGAGACAAATCCAAGGGAAAAAAATCTTAATTTAAATTTTAAATACAAGATATTTATAACTGAGAATTACATCCACTAAAGACTGAGTAAAAAATATCATGTGATGGTGTCTAAGAGGCGTCGGATCTACATCTAGAGGCTTGGGAGACGTCCACATTAGTCAGCTAGGATCTACTGTAACTTCTTCAACTCGTTAACTAATATTTTTCCTAGTATTATTGTACGTGGAAAATGTGTATTTGATCTCTCGACGTAGCTTTAGAATTTGTCATGTAAAAATTTCTTTTTTTTTGACACTTTTATTCTTTTTCCCCTCTTTCTTTTAAATTCTTTTTTAGGTTCTAGCAAAAATTACATAAAAGCCCTTAGAGTAGCATTATTTATATACAAAATAGATAAATGTGAGAATAAAATATGTATGAATAATGAGTTAATCATTAGTGTGTTGAATGCCTCTTGGCATTGCTTTAACCAAGTTTAGTCTTGGTCCTTCTTCAATTGGTTCATCAATGGGGTTGCTAACTTTGAGTAGCTGTTGATGAATTTCCTATGGTAGTTGGTTAGGCCAAGAAATGAGTGTACCTCCACGATCTTGTTAGGCCTCTCCCACTCTGTAATAGTCACAACCTTCTTAGGATCCATCTTCACTTTGCTTTGCCTAAGAATGTGGCCAAGGAAAGATATTTCTTGTTGGCCAAACTCGCACTTCTGCTTGAGGAAAAGCTTGTGGGTGTAAAGCTTTTCCAATGTCATATGCAAGTGGATGATGTACTCCTCTAAGGACTCACTATACAAGACTATGTCATCTAAGTACACTACTACAAACTCGTTGATGTACTCGAAGGAAACATCATTCATATGATTACAAAAAGGTAGTTAAGGCATTTGTTAAGTCAAATGACATTATAAGAAATTCAAATGACCTGTATTACATGACACATGTAGTCTTTGCCTGATCACCAAAACCAATGCACACTTGATAATAACTTGAGCACAAGTCCATTTGGAAGAATCTCGCCTTCCTTAAGTGATTAAACAATTCTTCCACGTTAGGCATTAGATACTTATTTTTCACCATTACCTTGTTGAGCACGTGATAGTCCATGCCTATCCTCATTGCTCCATCATTCTTCTTTTGGAACAAAACTAGTGCGTTGTATGGGCTTTGCTTGGCCTTAGTCAGCTACCATACACCAATTGCTTTAGTTGGTGCTTAAGCTCTTCAAGATGTATTGGTAGTATGATGCTTGCACCAAAGGAACTGTATCAAGGACCAACCCGATGGCATGGTCTATGCCCCTCTTTCGTGATAGTTGATTAGGAAGCTCATTGGACATCACGTTATGGTACTCTTCTAATAGTGTCATGATCTCTATAGGAACAACATTGTCTTGTCGCTTCCTTCCACAACCTCGCATAGGCTCGCAATGTACATTTCCTCCCTTCTACACAGTCCATCGTGCAACTTTAAGGTCATAAGAGTCATAGCCTCTTCCTTGTCTTGACACACATTGACAAAATAAGGCATGGAAAATGTCGTTGATCATCAACTCTCCATGGTAAGGTATTACTACAACCTTAGCTTTTCTCATGAAATCGATGCCATGTATGACACGAAAGTCATCAAGTAGCATCACCACTAGATTGCATAGGTTGGACCAACGACCAACTTTGATAAGCATTGTTGCCACTCCCTCAGTCTTTTTCGCCACTAAGTTGACAACCTTCACGTTGCTACCCCCCACTTTTGGTCACTGTTAGACAAAAAATTCTGACCTTGTCGAATAAAAAGTTTTGACTAGCACCCGTGTCAATCATGACTCATACGAGACTATTGTTCAACATGATGTCTACGTACATAAGCTTACCGTTCACTACCGCAACCTGCTCCTCCTTGCGTATTGCATTGAGTCGGAGAGGGTTTACATAACATTCCGTTGCCTTCACCTTTTCTTTGCTTGATTCCTTGACAAGTGTTGATAGTTTCTCCCTTTTGGGATCATGCATGCAATGATGTAAAATCTATGATTTTTACTTGCGAATTTAATTCGTGCATCTAACTGACATGGTTGACCGACACATATTGTCGGGACGATTTGCATGCATGTTTTCTTGATACAATTGGTCTATATGTTTTAATTTGCTAGATGTGTGAGTTGGGGATGAGTGTAGAATGCCAAAAATAATTCTGTTTTATATAAAACGTAGTAGTTTTGGCATTCTACACCTATTGACAATTTGGACTCCTGAAATGTCAAACGCAGATAATATCATGTTTTATGTAAAACACATCAACTCGCATGTTTTACACCTTGGGTTGTTTTTAGAGAATTTTAGCAGTGCCAACAGCCTATATATTGCCCATATTCCAACTTCTCTCCTTTTATATTTTTTTCCTTCCACTTTTCCTTTGATATGCAAGAGTTGTGTTTCCTAGGGGGAGAATTCAAGGAAGAGAAAGAGGAGTAGCTTGCATGTGGAAGGTGGAGTTGGTTTTTCCTTTTGCATGTTGAAGTAGGAGTGGAGGTGGACCACTAGCGACCTTCTATAATTTACAGGCGTTGAGCTCGATTGGAGAATTACCGAGAAGGCACCACAACTCTTAGTTCAAGGTGGGTCTCATTTGGGTTCTTTGGATATGAGATCTGCATTTTTCTTTCCTTTCCTTTGGTGTGCTTGCACTCATTCTTTTGGTTCTTGGTGTTGCTCGAACTATTGGGGATCATTGGAGCCCAAAGGGAGCTTGGAGAAGTTTCAGAAGATTCATCAAAGCTCTAGATCACTTGGGAACCTATTGCTTAGAGTTGGGTTCTCTTAGTGTACAGTACACACCTTGTTGGATTTGAATTTTAGTGGTGGATCATGATATTCCTGATGCATGTTGTAGTCCTTAGTCAACTTCAGTACCTCTAAGTTTTCTGAAGCATTCGATGCAAGCTTACCGTAGAATTTTATTTTTGTCTGGTTTTGAGGGTGTAAGACGCATATGTTAGTGCATTTTATGTTAAACTCGGCACCTGGTACGTTTTACACCTCAAACAAATAATGTTATTCACACTCAAGTAGAAGTAGCTTAGACTGTTTCTGAGATTTGAACTAGGTTGCATACAGTAGTATAAATGCTAATCCCGTTGTATTTTTGGTTTCTTTTAAGATCGTGAGGGTGCATGCTAGTTTAAGGGTGAGTTTTGATTAATAATCTATAGTTTGGGTGTTAGACACAAGAATGAGTGCAAGCACCCTCAGGTGAATGAAATCAGGTGTGCTTTTCATATAATTTGTCCATGTGATAGTGTGTGTTGTGTATTGAATAGAGTATTCAATGGCACAAGTAGGGTATAGGACATAGATGTTTCTACGTTATGTAAAACGTAGATGTCATGGTGTTCTGCACTTTACTACATTTTTCTTTTGTTTTGTTTAGTGATAATACATGATAATGATTTTATGTTTCAGTGTTTTTTGTTGTTGCATGTTGGGAGTACAAAAAGGACCCTAGGTACATTTTAGGTCAGTGCTGATTACTCTAAATAATGCTAAAGTTATCTAGGAGGTTTCATGTGTATGGTCTTGGCATTTTGATTGGAACAATAGGAATTTATGCTCTATTGTGTTGGAGTGTAGTTTGATTTTATTCGAAATGATGAGTTTTTGAATGCTTTCCCATTGATTTCCATTTATGGAGATTAAGAGCCCAAGGAAGTTGAGGTCTATAGACTAATAGGATTGAAGCTGATGTTTGGGAGCCAAGTGTCGATGGATCGTATAGACAGACTAGGGATACGTTTGATATCTCTGGAGAGTCATATGCGAGACCTAGGTTGAGGCTCCGAGTTAAGTACCGATAAGGTCAAGGGTGAGAGTCCTTGGGTGGCCTGAGCGTAGAGACTTGTGTACTAACAGAATCAGGGGTCTAAGTTTCCCTAGGTGGCCCAAGTATTAAGGATGTCGATAGTGCCTACTTTACGAAAGTTGGTCAAAGCATGATATACACATGCCTCACTTTTGGTGATG
Organism: Posidonia australis; assembly: GCA_024699735.1. Taxonomy (NCBI): domain Eukaryota; kingdom Viridiplantae; phylum Streptophyta; class Magnoliopsida; order Alismatales; family Posidoniaceae; genus Posidonia; species Posidonia australis. Next base: position 21,184 of record JAMKQA010017768.1, on the reverse strand, counting down.
TTCTAGAGTAGATAGTTGTGAATGTTCTTTAGAGAGGAGAAATTTGGGATGGGTGGGCTCCTTCGCAAGGTTACTCATCAGTGGCAGTGTAGTACGCTTCAGTGGCTGTTTGTGGCCAATGTCGATTGTTTGGACTTGAGTGACACGATACGTGTGTGTATGTGTGGTTAGAGTGTCTTGTATGTGATATCAAGGATTCAGGCACTACAGGTTGCCTGATACACACAATGAGTATGTGGGATCAGACCATGCTTTTAGCTGCTCAAAGAGAATTGAGTATTCTATGTTGCATTGAGTTTTCAATGGATTTATTATTAAGTTTTTGGATGCATGTTGCAATGCATTATGTTTTCTGTACTTTGATAATTGTGGCTTCGATATTTGAGAAGCATAATGGACTTAGTTTTCAAAGTTTTAAGTTGAGTTGCTTGAGATACATGTTTTAGAGCTTTACATGCATGTTTTGGATGGGTTTTGGGATGGATTGTTGATAGGTGATATGTAGCTCATCTGGCATATGTTACATGTGCAAGTTTTTGTCAAGTTTGTGAATTATGTTGAGATTTTAGTGGTTACAATATTATTTTTCTGATGTATATTCTAGTAACACAAATGCATCATGATTTCAGAAGTTCTCAGTAGTATTTTAGGGACATTAATATTGGGATGCTAGTGTGGTTTCTAGTTGTGGTTTTTGAGTTTGTTTTCCTTTGAATTTCAGATATTATGTGGTTGTACATGCACAGGTGATTCGGAGCATCACATTTTTCTATGGTTTTGGCCTTCAACATCATGCTATGATGTTAGCCTCAATTTTGTGGTTTTTCGTAGGTTGAGGTGGCACATCATGCCAACGTGTTCCACTAGTGCATCGTGATTTTACCTTGTGTTGCTTTAAGCTTTGTGTTTCTTACTTGGTGTGTGTTGGATGACCTTTTTAGTGGTTATTGTGTTTTATTTTGTGTGTTACAGGTGCAGATTAGAAGATGGTTTCCTTACTAGTATATATAAAAGAGTTACTCAACCACTTATCGAGGATCTTAGGTAGATGTTCTATCCTACGCTCCTATTAATATTTTGGTACTTGAATTAGGATCCAATGTTTCTTTAAAAAAAATATTATGTAAATTATTAGGTTGATAATGACTAAGATCATTATAGATGAGGACCCTTGCATATGACACACCCCAAGTCCACACTTGATGACTTCGTGTTCCTTCATTGAGGGCCTTGCTTGTATGTTGGTATTCTCACTCTTTACCTTCCCCTTCCACTTGTCTTTCTTTAGGGACTTGGAGTCTTGCTTAGTTGCAGAGGATGCCTTCAAATACCCCAAGGCGTCTGCAGCCATTAACGCAACTTGGTGATCCTTGATTCTTTATTGTCGTAGTTCCACTTATGCTCAACTTTGCAGACTATTGAGGAAGTTGTACAAGCGATCTTCCTTTGCTATATCATTGATCTTGAGCATCAATGAATGGAACTACTTCACGCACTTTTGAACATTTCCAGTTTACCTCAACTTGCGAAGCGCATCTCGCTAGATCCACATAGTGTTGGAGGGAAGGAAGTGTTAAGTTAGTTTCGTGGCCAATGTCACCTGCATTTTTAGTTGCTTTGAGCTACTTCGTACATAGTGGGTACACCACCAAAGTTTGGTGTCTCCAACAAGAAACATACTTGCCAACACTCTATCTCTAGAGTGTGTGTAGCCTTGAAGTAAGCTTCAATATCTCACTGGAAGTTCTCGAGCATTTTACTGTCACCACCTCTAGTGATGGCCTTGGGTTCTGACACACGGGGCTTCGTTCCTGTTGTACCCATTAGTTGCCCCACTAGTGCCTTCTTCACCAGTGCGATGTCATCCCAAAGTGTGGCAATAGTCTCTCTCATCTCTTGGATGGACTAAAGGACTGGATTCATGGCTTCCATCCAATTCTCTAGATCCTTTACCTTCATCTTGATGGTTTTGCCCTCCATGATGCATGTTATTCTAGCAACAGAACCAGTTTTCATTGGAATTTTCTTGTGTTATAATCTAAACACACTGTGTGGTACTAATCATAGCCATGCACTATGATCAGCTTAGCCTACTTGACACTTTCACCCAATCAAAGTAGAAAGGAGACAAGATTAGGGAAGCTCCCTCTTTTCTATTACTCACAAGAAAATACATTTAGGTTGGGAAGGGAAGCTTACTAGGGGTGCAAACGGATCGAATACGGTACGGATATGGGTGTTACCATATCCGTATCCATTTTCGAAATACGGATACAGATATGAGTACGGATATCATATGGATAGGAAATTTACATATTCATTTCTTTAAAAAATGGATACGGATACGGAACAGATAAAAGGGGATTGGATACGGATAAAGTCGGATATAAAAACGGATATGGCAATATACACATTACATAATTAATCAAACAATTAACAATATTTTCATATAAGTATATATTTTAAGTTATTTAGTATATATGAAATAAAAATAATATATATCAAAAATAAAAATAAATTAGACATAATGATAGGTTAGACTTATCTTTTCTAAAAAGATATGAAGTTATGAATCCAAATTTTAAAATTCCATCATTATAGATGTATAATTAATTAAGGATTAATAAAAAAAACTATTATATTTTACAACATATTTTGTTAATTAGAGTTAGTAAAATTTTATAAGTGACAAAGTAAAATCCTCATAAAGTAGATAAATAATTTGACAAAATCAAAATGTAATCCATGGATCTTAATCTACATTATTTGGATTAAATACATGTCAAAATCTACATCGTTTAAAAACTCTTAATATACACATCTATTCATGTGCAAATTCAACGGTTTTAAAGCAATAATCACTAGATCTTTAAGTTATAAGTTTCAAAACTAAAATGTAATCCGTGGATCTTAATATATATCATCTAGATTAAGTACACACCAAAATCTATATCATTTATAAACTCATAACATATAGATCTATTCATATCAAATTCAATGGTTTTGTATAAATTATAACAAGTACATGTTAAATTTAATACTTAGGAATTTCAAAATCACTTGATTTTTTATATACAAACATTTTAAATAGTTTTGATCAAAACTAGCGGTTTAGATTTTTAATATAATGGTTAGATGTTAAGATATAGAAAGTTGTATATATATATATATATATGCGGATATCTATATCCGTATCCGTATTCGTTGAAAATTCAAAAGACAAATCCGTATCCGCTCAAATTCAAAAAACGATATCCATATCCGTATCCGTATCTACTCCTAAACGGATACAGATACAGATATTTTACGGATATACCATATCCGTTTGCACCCCTAAAGCTTACACTCTTACTTGTTACCTCTTCTCACCATATCCAAACATATACACACTCAGCCTAGACGTTTCAATGCCCAAGCAATTACAACCTGCCCTTCATTCCTAGAATTTTAACACCAACTCCTTAATGCCAAGCTTTAACATCAGTAGTTCAATGGCAAGCCTTAACGCCATGCTTTTTATCGCCTCACGTGCCATGAAGTCTTTGTGCTCATTACGCCTGTAATGTTATGACTGTATGTCCTTCACTCAATGCACGCCATGTCCATCACAATGCCTTGCCATCTCAGTAATGGCCCGCATCAGCTCCCTTCCATTACTGTCGTGTGCTCCCTGCATTACATGTGCTCAATGCACTTGCTTCCCTTGACTCAACGCAGCGAGTCCAGATCATCCTACGCTTGTCGTGTGGATAAGTCCCAGTCATCTCCTCCGGTTTGCACCTTGTGCGTTACGCCTTAGCGCTAAGTTCCTTCGTGCCACCTCATGCATTGAACCTCAAATGACTAGTTGTTGAGGTAAGGGTGTGAATGTAGGAATTGTGAAACTATAATGACTTGGCCAACTCATTTACTTGAGTTGGTTAATAAGCTTGTCCACTGTAAAATTGCATACTCTTATCAGGATGCTTATGTTTACATAAATAAAAATGGTACTTCTCCCAATGTTCATTTTAAAGTTCATTAAGGGAACACATTCTAGATTAGATTGAGTTGGACCTCACTTAGTATATTTTATAATTTATATATTTTTTTACAAAGGCGGCACATTTCTTGTTGATGTCAACAACCAGTATGGTTGTAGTTACACTATTTTTTAAAAATAAATACATGGGAGAAAAAAAAAGGGTATTTATTTATTTATTAGATATCTAAAAATATACGATGAAATTTTCATTGAAATCAAATAAATATTAACCTTTGATTTAAAGATTTTAAAATTTAACTCATTTTGTTAAATTTTAATTGTTAAATTTTAAATTAAAAATTAATAGTAAATATAACCCAAATCATTTCACAAGAAAAGACCATTTAGAAGGACTTCAACAAAAAAGGAAAAAATTACGTAAGGAATAGTGTGTTAAACAAGTCTGTAAGAGCATGTTTTTTTTTTCCAAAGACTATTTATTAAACAATATAATACTATGACATGTTTTTTCAAAAGATCTCGAAGGATCCACTGGCCCCCACCCAAATCCTTTGCCCCAACATATCGATCTTCCGCATTTGTATGGTGGTTGCATGATAAGGACAAGCAATTGTCCCCAGTGCCGACATTATAGAAATTGCATCGAGATTGCTTTTGACATAGGCCAGACGATGAAAGTACCTCTTGTCCAATTCACAGCATTATAATACTGACTAATGGGGTCTACTTACTTTGAAATGTTGTCTTTGATTTAAAGAGATAAGGAGTGTACCACACAAGCTATATATAAACGACACGTGTAAATGCTAGTCCTGTCTAAGAATCAAAATTTATCTTCGCCATCACTATCATATGTGTGCCAACAGCAAGAAACTTATTATTGACATAATTATTGTAGTACGTACTCTTTGACAGAACTGACACTGAAGGCAATATAATGTTGGTAGTTGGGGACGTGGCGGTTGCCATGGTGGCGGGATTCAATGGAGGCCACAACAGTAGTACATTAATGCGTGCTGTGCATGCTTGTCTTATTCTCGGTATTGTGTCCAATTGTAGGCGACGTGTAAATTGCGTCGGACCAACCCTGGATTGCCTAGTTTGATCCGTATTTTAGTCTAACATGGTCTAATCCATGTAAAAGACGAGTTGAGTCGGTTCAACCCTAAAAGTGTCGTGGACATAGGCCTAGGGCATAGGTTCGATTGACCCACGATATAAGTCCAATTGGACCTGATCGTTGGACTAGACCCAGACTTGACTGGTTTGTTGTTTTCGAAAAAAAAAACAATAGAAATACGTTGGACTTTCTAACGTTCTTGCGACCGTTGGCTTCTAATATTCATGTGAACATAGGTTTACCAACGTTTACATTTTTTTTCTTTTCTTCACCATTATTTATCTATAAATATCTCCTTAAACTTTATTTCTTTCGCACAACTCATTCCTCTTAATTTTTTCAATCTCTATACTACAGCTCCTATCAACTCTTCTCACTTGTATGGAATATAAGTTTTACTTCGGACTCTACTTTCCATCAATAACACTCTTACATTCCGGTCTTTGACTTTTCAACGTGTTTCATGCTCTAGACTTCGTGTCTAAGTCAGCTAACAAAAGAATTTTATTTACTTCTAATCCTTCCATTTTCTTTATTTTTAATCCTTTCATTTTTGTATTTTAGGTTTTTCGGATTAAAGATTTTATTTTTATTATCATTTTTTATATATTAAAATGTAATATTATTATCATGAAAATATAGGAAGCTATGATTATGATCTTGATTATAACCTTATCAAGGAGTCAGACCAACTTCACCCTCAAACCACAACACCATAAACATAATCTACAGACACCAAAAAATCTAGAAAACAAAATTCATACGTTTGAGAATATGTAACCTTAGATTCCATCGATGAAAAGAAATGTTATTGTAATTATTATGATTCATGATATACTTATCTTAGAGGTAGGGATGTAAGTCATATTTCTAGGTATTTAAAAAAATATATAGTAGCCTATAATAAAGATGATATTATAGATTTAAGGTAATCTAAATTACACATACGTTCAAGTGGAATAGTAAATCGGAAATATAATGTAGAAGAAGTAAAATAAGGTATAACAAAATTTATAGTAAAGATAAACAATCATTTAATTTTTTTTGAAAATAAAAGATTTGAAAATATTGTACAAAATTATTTAAACCCATAATTTAAAGGTCATACTAGAAATAATACTAAAAATATAATTTATAAAATGTTTAAAAAAGATAAAGAAATTTTAATTGGAATGTTTTATAGTTTATCATGTAAAGTATCATTAACTTGTAATGTTTGAACAGGTTCTAATAATTTTCCTTACTTATGTTTAACTACACATTGGATAGACATAGAATAAAATTTACAAAAAATATTAATTACTTTTAGACTTTTTGATCATCCACATATTGGAAAAGCAGTAGCAAATATTATAGAAGATATTGTTAAAGAATTTAAAATATATAATAAATTTAATACCATATCTTTTGACAATACTTTTAATAATAATGTTGCTGTAGGAATATTAAAAAGAATTTTAAAATCACTATTAAATAATGATTTATTTCATTGTAGGTGTTATTGTCATATTTTAAATTTAATTGTATAAGAATGTATAGAATACATTAGGCCTTATATAGAAAATATAAGAGCAACTATTTTATTTATTTAAACATTACCTAAAAGATTTCAAGAATTTAGATATTTATGTACAGAACAAGGTATAAAACCTAAAAAATTTAAATTAGATGTTCAACATATGATATATTAACTTCAAGTTTATCTTATAGTAATATAATTACAACATATTATAATTCAAGATCTAATTATTTGTTAAATGATGAAGATTCATAATGCTAGCCTAATTCATACATTTTTAGAACTATTTTATACTACAACTAATTAATTATCTAGTCAATATTATCCTACTAGTTCTCTAGTTTTAATTAATTTATTTAATATTGCAAACACTTTTCAACAATATACACAATTCACAAAATTTGAATATATTATTGAAGTGATGGAAGAAAAATATACTAATTATTGAGATGAACCTCCAATGTAGGCATGCTTAGTATTAATTATGAATCCTAGGCATAAAGTGGTTAATTGTATGATACTTATAGATGAGATTTTAAGTAACATGAATAAAAATAAAAAAATAGATGAATATAATAATAGAATTAAGGAAAATCTATATTCATTATTTGAAGAATATGTTACAAATTATGGTAAAACTAGTTCTAATGCACATATAATATCTAATTTTATAGGAACACATAGTCGTCGTAATAGTAGTAGTAGTAGTAGTTCATTTTGGAATATATTAAATAAGAAAAAGAAAAATGTATAAAAGCAATAACTAATAATAAATTAGAAAATTATTTAGAATATGAGTTTGCATTTAGTGATATTAAAATGGATAATTTAGATGTATTAAAGTGATAGTATAGTACCACAGTTAGGTTTCCTATAGTTTCTAGAATGGCTAAAGATTTATTAACGATTTTGTCATCTATTGTAGCGTCAGAGTCTGCATTTTTTGCAGGGAAAAGAGTTTTAAGTGATAGAAGGTGTAAACTATCTGAGAAATCTGTAGAAGCCTCTTTATGCTTGAATGATTGATACGAAGCATTTAATCGTCTACAAAACTTAAATTTAAACGACAAATAAGAAAATAAGGAGATATTAATTTCAACGAGGACAAAAGCTACTACTAATGATTAAATAATATGAATAGATTTCTTTGGTAAAATTTGTAATATATATTAATATAATAATTGTAAATGTAAATTGTTGAATTTGAATATCTTAAATATTTTTCAAGTTTATTTTATGTAAATAGTATACATCAATTATTTAATAATAAATAATTTTTTTAATTTATATTAATGTAATAAGTTTTAATGTCAAATAATAAATGACTTATATTCTTATGTTCAAGTTTTTTTAATGTATACATTTTGTTAATAATAAATAATTTTTTTAATTAAAGAAATTAACCCGATAGACGAACCTACTTGGCCCGACTCGGCTCGACTCAACCCATAATTTGGTATGATGGTGAGCCATAGACCATGTCGGGCTAGGGGTATTTAAAATCCTATTCCGCCCTATCCAAGCTTGTCTAGGTCCATTGTTTGGCCGACAATTTACATGTCTCATTGTGAGAGGCCAATATATAAGTATATAAGTAGTCCCTTCGTAGTAGATACACAAGTGTTTTGTGTTTATGTATTGTAATGAAATAAAACAGGAATCGTGTACTTCATCATATGAGATTGTTGACTGATTCACTTTTTAAGTGTCTTGCTAATCTTTCTTCTTCTTCTTCTTCTTCTTCTTCTTCTTCTTTACAAGGAATAAGACTATTACCAAGTCGTCATAGTTGAAAATTAGCAGCAATCTATTTGTTCATAATTGATACACAAATCATCTGTATGTAATAATGTAAACACTAAAATGGGCTTTGCAGAACTAAGACCACCTCCATTTAATCTATCAATCGAGTTCTTTGCACATGTATGCTTATAGACATTTAAATTGGTATCCATGCCCTTAGGAATTTTTGATGGTTGGTATTTCGATCTTTGTATTTTAGCTTGTATGAACTCGATAGATAAATGTTTATGAACTATGACAGAATTGTGCAGGTGGTTTTGCGATTGGATCCTAAATTTGAAATAAGATCTAATGGAATCTAAATGCTAAAACCTTTCTTGTTCTTCAACTCTTTCTTGCCAAAGAAACCAAAAATATATCATTCACATAGTCATGCACAACATAACAAGAATTACATTGGAATAAAGACTTCCTATTTGTAATAACTTACATCCTACTTTCCTTGTGGATTGCCTTGCAATTTTTCCTATAATTTTTTTTCTTGACCTAGGGTTTTTCTTTCGTTTAAACCACTACTGTTACATTTCGTCACAGTTTTCATCTCTTTTAAATTTTATCTTTAATTTACTTGTATTCAACCTACATCTAATTTTTTGCGCGTTTAGATTGACTATTTCACTAATTAATAATTGACAAATTCTATGGTACAATGGGATTATCTCACAAAATTGCAACTACTTATTAGTAGTTATAATTGTTTATTTACGATTATAAATCCTATCATTCATATGTTTGAATGGTTGGTCAAGTTTAAAAGTTTTTGATATCGATTAAAATTTTTTTGTACCTGTATGGATATCATAGACATAAACTTATAGTTTTTTTTTAAATTCCTTTGCCTTTCTTCTTTAGTTAACTATTGTTTTATTTTACTAGATAAAAATTTATGGGATGAATACTTACTAGTTGTATACATGATTAAGGAGTTCAGTTTATATTCACACAATCATACACAATTCATATCAATCTTTGATGATTGGATCTACGGTCTCTTCTCCTCTTTTTATGATATCATCTACTGGTTGAAATTAATTGTGCATGATTGCCCATAAGATTGCATGTGTGCAAAACTTTTTCTTACTATTAACCCAAGATGAGTTGAAGATCAAACCAATTGTAGGTATTTATTTCCTTGAAAAGAATTTGATTGATATGGTTACAACACAAAACTCATGGTTTGTATAGACTCATGTGTTGAAGTTTCGTGTTCCTTTGTTAGGCGCCTACCTTCCCCCTCCACTTGTCTTTCTTTGGGGGCTAGGAGTCTCGCTCAGTTGTAGAGGATGCCTTCAAATCAACCAAGGCATCTACGACCATAAGCGTAGCTTGGTGATCTTTGATACTTTGTCGTCGTACTTCCACCTATGTCTAACTTTGTAGATTATTGAGGAAGTTGTACAAATAATCTTCCTTTGTCATATGATAGATCTCTAGCATCATTGAATGGAATTGTTTCACGCACTCTTGGACATTTCTAGTCTAACTCAACTTGCGAAGTGCATCACCCTAGATTCACGTAGTGTTGGTGGGAAGGAAGTGTTACCTTAGTTTTGTAGCCGATGACTCCACGTTTTTTATTCCCAAGCTGCTTCGTACATAGTGGGTACACCACCAAAGGTTGGTGTCTCCTATGAGAAACATACTTGTCTACGCTCTACATCTAGAGTGTGTGTCACCTTAATGTATGTTTCAATATCCCATTGGAAGTTCTCGAGCTCTTTAGTGTTACCACCCTTGGTGATGTCCTTAGGTTCTGTCACACAGGACTTTGTTCCTATTGTACCAGTTGGCTCCCCCACTAGTGCCTTCTTCACTGGTGCAATGCCATCCTGAAGTGTGGCGATAACCTCTCTCATCTCTTGGATTCGTGGCTTCCATCTAATTCTCTAGATCCTTTATCCTTATCTTGATGGTTTTGTTCTCCATGATACAGTGTATCCTGACAATGGAACCAAATGTCACGGAATTCTCTTACGTTATAATCAAAACACACTGTGTAACACTAATCACAACCATGCACTATGATTAGATTAGCCTACTTAACCCTTTCACCCAATTATAGTGGAAGGGAAATAAGGTTAGGGAAGTATCCTCTTTTCTCTTACTCACGACAAAATACACGTAGGTCGGGAAGGAAAGTTGACAGTCTTACTTGTTACCTCTTCCCCACCTTATCCAAACATATACACACATAGCCTAGACATTCCAAGAATTTCTAACTCCTTAATGCCAAGCTTTAACACCAGTAGTTCAATGGCAAGCCTTAACGCCATGCTCTTTACCACCTTGCGTGCCATGAAATCTCTGCCTCGTTACATTATAATTGTGCGTCCTTCACTCAGTGCACACCATGTCCAAATCATGTCGTGTGGTCCCTACGTCACATGTGCTCAACGCACATGCTTCCCTTGACTCGACGCAACATGTCCAAATCATCCCACACTCCTCAGTACAAATCCCAATCATCTCCTTCGTTCCATACGTTGTGCCTTAATGCTAAGATCTTTCATGCTCACCTCATGCATTGAATCTCAAATGACTAGTTGCTGAGGTAAGTGTGTGATAGTAGGAATTATGAAACCGCAACGCAATGACTTTGCTAATTCATTTACTTGAGTTGTTTAATAAGCTTGTCCACTGTAAATTTGCATATTTTGATCAAGATGCCTATGTTTACATAAAGAAAAAAAAGTACTTCTCCCAATGTTCATTTTAAAGTTTATTAAGGGAACACTTTCTAGATCACATTGAGTTGGACCTCACTTATTACATTTTATAATTTATATATTTCTTATAAAGGGGTCACATTTCCTGTTGGTGTCAGCAACCAATATGGTTGTAGACACATTATTTTTAAAAAATAAATACATGAGATAAAAAAAACCATATAGATTTATTTATTAGATATTTATAAATACATGATGAAATTTTCATTGAAATCAAATAAGTATTAACCTTTGATCTAAAGATCCTAAAATTTAATACATTTTGTTAAATTTTAATTGTTAAATTTAAAATTAAAAAATAACAATGATTATAACTCGGATCATTTCATAAAAAAAAGACCATTTGGAAGAAAGACTTCAACAAAAGAGAAAAAATTACATAAGGGGACAGAAAGGAAAACTTTGGCAAAAAGAAGAAAAATATGCGCTCGAGAGATCTGAAACCCTCGCGTCGCCGCAGACCTTCTTACAACCACCGCGCCTTGCTCCACAAAGCGACTGATTTCGACTGGCTAGCTTTCAAGAGACGCTTAGTCGAAGATGATTCCTTTGATGAGGAGGTTCCCCTCCGACAACCGCTCAGGCAGGCCAAGCCTTCTCCAGCTATCCCCTCTTCCCGTACTCAGGTACGCATCTCTGGGAAGAGATTTTCATCCTCGTGTGCTGCTTCTCCATCCCCCTCACCAGGTTCCTGCTCGGAACGTTTGGGTGGGGAGGAGCGACAGAGGGTACCTCGTCCTGCCTGGTGTGCGCGAGGTCGTTTCGAACTGTTCCATTTTGAATCAGATTTGATTCATCTCGGGCCTTCCCCAACAAATTGGTTGGATATGGTGCTCGATAAGTTTTTTATCCTGCCCTGCCTTTCTTCTTGTTGGTGGCATTTGCTTTCCGGATGTGATTTACATTTGATATTGGATTTTGATATTTCTTTTCTTAGATCTAATACTTTTGTTACATTTGTTTACTCGTATAATACTTTTGGGAATGATCTCTGCCCAGAACGGCATCTTGATTTGCTTTCTGTTCCTAAAAGAACCCTTGCTTGGGATTTTGATTCGAAGATGAAGAACAGCTTTGTTTCTTCCCTTCTCGACTCCTCTGAGCCAGTTCATTCTCTAAGCTGGTCCCACGATAGATTTTACCCTCCTTCCCCGATCGTCCCGTGGACGTCGCCGTCCTCGACGTCGACGCTATCTCTAGGTCCGATTGTCGACCACTGGATCGGCGATTCCCCTTCTTCCCGCTGGATCACCTCGTGGGTGGACTCCCGAGGGTCTGACATTAACGATAGGCTGCCTGGCAACGCCTCATCTTTTGCGTGGTCTTACACGAGTTACACGCCACCTGTGTTAATTAATCCACAAGTTATTAGTCAGCCTTCTCATACAGCTAATACCACGATTAGGAGAGAGCCTAATCTCAATCCTGGTGCTGATTGCATGACTCCTCGTTTGTCGTGCATGTGTAGCCACCCCCACGACGACTATGCCGACTCTGTCTTTAATGCTTGTAGTATTCCTCTCTCCCACTTTTCGAACCCTCCTTCGCACACTTTATTATCGGAGGATACTACCTTTCCCGCCATTGGGGTTGTGTGCGAATCGGGCATAATCTCTACTGCAGAGATTTGGCCTGACAACTGTAATTATTATCTCCCTTCGTCTCCCGCCCCTTCCCCTCCTGCGAGACGCCTTAGTTGCCTCTCCAATAGGTTTTCTGCTCTCTCGTCCCCGCCTCATCCCCTTATCTTTGGCTCCTCCAGTTCCCGTGAGTTGAAATCGAGACCTTACCCAACTCCCTCTCCTCTCTCTTCGGGCGACTGGCAGGTTGTGGCCAGGAAGAAGCACGTCTATCCACTGGTACATTTTTGCCGTATTTGTGGTAGATGTTTCTCCTGTGGCCTTCACAGCCATCAGGCCAAGAAATGTAAGTTTGCAGGGTTTTGTTTTAGATGCAAATCTGCTGATCATTCCGTGGCTATCTGTAAATTTCTCCAGGCACGACACGCCACTTCCTTTGGGCCCTCTGTCATGGCTGGTCTGTCACCACATTTTCCGACCATCCTGCCTCCCTCCGCAGCGGTTTGTGACCAACTCATGGTACTTTCGTGAAGTGCCATTGTCACATCCCACTCTCCACAACTTTCTAAGGAAACCTTAGCAGACCATATCAGAACTTTCTGGCCCTGCTCTTCTGAGGTGGAGGTGCAGTTATTCTCTCCTAAAAAATACCTATTAGTATTCCCCTCTTCTACGATAAGAAATGACTATCTTAACCAATTTGGAGCATCTCTGCAATCGATCTCTGCCTCTTTTATACCCTGGTCCCCGAACTCCAGTGCAGTTCTAACTTTGAAGGAAGAAGGGGTATGGTTCCGTCTTGAGAGTATTCCACACCATCTATGGAATATCGATGTCTTCCACCACATGATCTTTGGTTTTGCTGAGTTGTTGGAAGTAGACCTCGCCGTGGACTTCGCCAAGTTCCTAGGCTACTTTAGAATTAGAGTAAAGGTTCACCCTGGCAAGGAAATCCTTGACTGTCGTTTTTTTGCTTTTTGCAATCATGTCTACCCCATCAAATACCAGAGAAGCTGGAACCTATGTGCCCCAATCCCTACATCCTCCTCTGCCCCCTCAGGTCCCTTCCCTGCCTGGCCTACAACCTCTTCTCCATCTACCTCTGGATCTATGAATCTCCACCCCAACTGCAAATCTTTTAAGACAAACAGGGGTTGGAGAGGTGGTAAAGGAAACAAGATCTCTATGGGAGGCAAAAATGTCTGGAAGAGACCTACCAACCCTACTTTCTGCCCTTCTGTTACCTTTGCAGGCATCTTACCCACTCCACCACTTATTGTGGTGCCTGAGCATGACTTACCAGCCTACCCACACTCCCTCTCACCATCAACTGAACCTCAATGTATGGGTGACGAAACTTCTAAGTTTGTGGCAGTAGAAATCAGGGCACGTAATCTGTCCATGGCCAAATTCAAGAAGGTTTTGGCTGTCTACGATTGTTTGGAGAAAGATGACCTGAGTGGTCCCTCTGAGGTTGCTTCAGAAACTCAGCCACCAACCCCCATGCATCCCCCAGGTACGTTTACTGCTTCTATTTCCTCAAATGACATGCTAGGTTCTGACCAACCTCATTCTGGGTCTGTATCATCTAACTCTTCCTTAGCTGCCTCTGAGGATAGCACTGATAACTTTCTGGTGGATACTCTTAATTGGGAATCCTATAATCAGTTTATTACTTTTTGTGGTAATATTGGTATTTCTATTCAATCCATTAAAGAGGCTAAGAATTTTCTTAACTCTGTTAGAACGGAGCAAGGACTGCCCCGCATTGATTTAAACATAAATCATAACTTAACTGAGAACTTTGCTTCTCTTTATCTCTCCTCTACCAATTAATGATAATTTCAGCATTGAATATTAGGGGCTTGGGTTCCAGTGGCAAAAAACGTGCCATTAGTAGCTTTGTTAAAATTAACAAGTGTAATATCATTATCATTAGTGAGACCAAACTATCGACTTTCACTAACTATACTCTTAGACAGTTAGGAGGAGGCTTATTAAATCAGTGGGCTTTTATCCCTTCATCGGGGCCTCTGGGGGCCTCCTCATTGGGTGGAATGATAGATTTCTAACAATGTTGAACTCTATCTCCACCACTTATTGCCTCTCCCTCAATTTCACATCTTTTGCTGATGGCCTTGACTGGTGGCTTATAGGGGTATATGGGCCCTGGAATCCAACTTTGAAAAATGCATTCCTCGAGGAATTAGACTCTTTAAGTTCAAAAGTGAACTCTAACTGGGTCATTGGTGGGGATTTTAACCTCACTAGATTCTCACATGAGTATTCCTCTAGGCACAACATCACCACTGACATGAGACACTTTAATGTCTTCATTGATAAGCATTTCATGGTGGACCTTTCTCCTAATAACTCTAAATTTACTTGGTCCAACATGCAAGTTCCCCCCTCTATGGTTAAGTTGGATAGATTCCTTGTATACAGTGACTGGGCTAAACAGTATCCCAACTCCTTCTACCAAGGTATGGCTAGGGTCGTATCTGACCATATACCCATCTCCCTCAATACTATTCCACCAGATTAGGGTCCCACCTCATTTAAATTTTATAAATCCTGGCTCCACTATGAGGGTTTTAGCACTTACATTGAATCCTCTTGGTCCAGCTCCATCAACATTTGCACCTCTCTCTCCCCTGTAACTAGATTCGCATACATGCTTAAACAACTAAAGAAGCAGATCATTGATTGGATTAGGCCAGTGAGAAAGGTTAGATGCCTACGACTTATCTCAATTGAATCTAAAATTGCCCATATTGATTCACTAGCTGAGTCCCAACAGTTACATCCTACAACTTTTCTTAAGAAAAGAGATCTCCAGGCTGAACATTCCTCCTTACTCCAAGAGCAAGAAGAATACTGGAAACAAAAGTCAAGAATTTAATGGCTTAAAGAAGGGGACTCAAATACCTCTTTCTTTCACAGCATGGTCCAAAGCAGAAGAAGAATCCATGCCATCCATTCTTTGAAGATAGGGGACTCAACAATCTTTTGCCCTACCATTATCTCCAAGGAAATAGAAGGCCATTTCATTAGACAATTCAATAAGCCTATTAGGACCTACCCTTCCCTGAATTGGGATACTTTAATTCCAAATAGAATTCAGAACCCCTCGGATTTGGAAAGGGTTTTCACTTTGGAGGAAATACACAACAACCTCAAGCTTTTACTTGGAGACAAGGCCCCTGGTCCTGATGGCTTCCCAATATTATTCTTCCAACAATTCTCGGAAATCCTCAAGTTAGTTATCCTTCAAATTTTTAGTTACATGAATTCCACCACAAATACAGATTTTTTGCAACCTATCAACCAAACTTTTATTGCCTTAATCCCTAAGCTGGAATGGGCTCAGTGCATTAAAGACTTTAAACCCATTAGTCTGGTGAACAGCTTATATAAAATCATCACAAAAACATTGGCTTCCAGGTTATCCCCTGTCCTAGATAACCTCATTGATAATTCTCAATGTGCTTTCATTCCTGAGAGATATATTGGAGACTGCTTCTTGGTAGCCTAGGAAACTTTACACTTCATGAACCTATTTGGTACTCTTGGGTTTCTTTTAAAATTAGATTTTGAGAAGGCTTTCGACAATGTCAATTGGGACTTCTTATTGGATTCTCTTGCTGGCTTAGGCTGTGGCACCACATGGAGCTCTTGGATAAAGATGTGTATTACACATGCTAGGTTTTCCATTCTACTCAATGACTCCCCTAAAGGTTTCTTCCCATCTACTAATGGTTTGAGGCAAGGTGATCCATTGTTACCTCTCTTATTCATCATTGTTACACACATCCTCAATAGAATGCTCTCTCTTGCTGTAGACTCTGGGCTGATAACAGGAATCCAAATCTCACATGGAGGCCCCAATATCATGAACATCCAGTATGCTGATGATACCATTCTTTTTCTGGCTACAAGTGAGGAAAACATAATTAATATAAAGAGAATTCTGTATTGTTTCCAGTATTGCTCTGGTTTGAAAATTAACTTCCATAAGTCTTCCCTCACTGGAATAGGTGTACCAAATGACTGTATCAATAGATCAGCTCAAATACTTGGTTGCAACACATCTCCTCTGCCTATAACCTACCTTGGACTTCCCTTGCACTATAGGAAAGCCACCTTCAATGACTAGGTTCCAGTGATTGACAAAATTTCTAACAAATTGTCTCTTTGGAAGGCAAAACATCTATCTCTTGGTGGAAGATTAACTTTGGTTAACTCTGTCCTCTCAGCCATCCCCACGTACTTTCTATCTGTTTTACATCTGCCTAAAAGGGTTGAAGATGCTATTGACAAGCTTAGATCCAGATTTCTTTGGAAATCCAATGCTTCCACTTCATCTTATGGTCATTTGGCTCGTTGGGGCCTACTTTGCAGATCTAAACAACAAAATGGCTGGGGAATTATTAACATCGAGAATTTTAATCTAGCCCTCAAATCCAAACTACTTTGGTAGCTATTCTCCAATACTTGCTCTCTGAAATGGAAAGAAATAATAAAAGCAAGGTATTTCTCTAAGAATTGGCCTGGGGCCATTCTAAATTCATCCTTAGATCTTCTCCATTATGGTAAGAATTGAAAGCATGCTCTAATTTGGTCAACTGCTGTGCTGACTCTCTGGTTCAGAATGGTTCCAGCACTATCTTCTGGGAAAGTAAATGGTGGAATGAGGTAAAACTTAAACACTATCTCCCAGATCTTTTTACATTAGCCACATACAAAAAAGCCTCACTTGCTAAAACAATTGAGATTTTTAAGGCAAACTTTGGCAACCTATTTGCTATCCCGCAGACCCCAGCCAGCACTGGATTCATTCAGGACCAATCTGATCTTCTGGCAGATATTATCTCTGACCTTACCTTACTTCCTCAAGATGACATTTTACAGTGGAATTCTTCAAACAAATTTTTTTCAGTAAAATCATGTTATAACTTTATTAATGATGGAGGCCTTCGTTTTCAGCAATATGAAGCAATCTGGTGCAATTGGACTCCTATCAAAATAAAGCATTCTCTTGGTTGGTTCTGCATGACAAAATCTTGACTAAGGCCAATCTTGGTAAAAGGGGTTGGGCTGGCCCTCATTTGTCCATCTTTTGCAACGCACATATAGAAACAGTCACGCACATATTCATATATTGTCCTTTTGCTATTTTCATTTGGCATGCATTCATTCAGGGAACTCTTTATCCTACTATATTTTCCATTGCTGATTTGCTTACAGTTCCTCTACCTTTCAAACTGGATTTATCTATCATTGGCTGCAGTACTTTGATTCAAGCCATTTTCTGGATTATTTGGAAGGAAAGGAATAATCGCATTTTTAGAAGGCATTTCAAAGACCCTAAATTATGTATACATGATATCTCTTCTCTTATTCATGGTTAGATAGATGCTTTGGCCATAGGTTTTGACAAAGCAGAAGCTCTTTGCTCAATCACCTCTTTCCAGCAGTCTGATAACAATGACCCTTCGACCACTAGGATATTCTTCAATGGAACTGTCGACACTCCCCAGCCTGGTTCAGCAACAAGGGAGGATCATCCGACTATTGATTAACTTTTTGTTAGTCTTTTTTGATCTTAGATAATTTTGCAAACAATACTTCTTATATGATGGCCTGTGTTGGTTGATATAATTCATGGACTATATGTATACCACTTGCGACATACTTTTTAGCAAAAACTCTGTATTATTTTGATCTCTCAGGGAATTTTTGTCTTTGGGAATTATATAAATAGTTTGCAGTTAACAAAAAAAAAAAATTACATAAGGGAATATTGTGTTACACAGAGTACTTTTATAGAGTTTGTATTTTTTTTTCCCGAAGACTATTTATTAAACAATATAATACTATGACATATTTTTTCAAAAGATCTCGAAGGATCCACTAGTCCCCACCCAAATACTTTGCCCCAACAAGTCAAGCATTTGAATGGTAGTTGCATGATAAGGACAAGCTATTGTCCCTGTGCCGACATAATAGAAATTGCATCGAGATTTCCTTTTGACAGCATTACAATGACTAATGGAGTCTACTCACTTTGAAATGTTGTCTCTGATTTAAAGGGAAAAGGAGTGTACCGCATAAGCTATATATAAACGACGTGTGAAAAAAGCTAGTCCTGTCCACACGTAATAGACTGCGTATGTCTAAGAACCAAATTTGATCTACGCCATCACTATCATATGTGTACCAATAGCGAGAAACTTAGTCATAACAGTACTACATTAATGCAAGGGGAATAAGACGCTCGCCAATCTTTCTGCTGTCTTGCTAATCTTTCTTCTCCTTCTTCTTCAGTCTTCACGAGGAAAAAGACTCTTGCCAAGTCATCATAGTTGAAAATTAGCAGCCATCTATTTGTTCATAATTGATACACAAATCATCTGCATGGAATAATGTAAACACTAAAATGGGCTTTACGGAACTAAAACCATCTTCATTTAATCTATTATTAATCGAGTTTTTTGCACATGTATCCTTATAGAGATTTAAATTGGTATCATGCATGCCCTTAGGAATTTTTGATAATCGGTTTATCGAGCTTTGTATTTTAGCTCCGTACGAATTTCATAGGTACATGTTTATGAACTAGGACCGAACTGTGCAGGTGGTTTTGCGATTGGTTCCTTAAATTAACATAAGATCTAATGGAATCTAAACGCTAGAACTTTTCTTGTTCTTCTTCTCTTTCTTGCCAAAGAAACCAAAAATATATCCTTCACATAGTGATGCACAACATAACATGAATTCCATTGGAATAAAGACTTCCTGTTTCTAATGACTTACATCCTAGTTTCCTTGTGGATTGCCTTGCAATTTTTCCTATAATTGTTTTCTTGACTTAGTATCTTTTCTTTAGTTTAAACCACTGCTGTTACATTTCGTCACAGTTTTCTTCTCTTTTAAGTTTTATCTTTGATTTACTTGTACTCATCCTACATCTATTTTTTTGCACATTTAGATTGACTATTTCACCAATTAATAATTGGCGAAATTTATGGTACAATGGAATTATCTTACGTAATTGCAACTATTTGTTAGTAGTTACAATTGTTTATTTACCATTATAAATTTTATCATCCACATGTTGGACACATGTTGGAATGGTTGGTCAAGTTGAAATTAATTGTGCATGATTGCGCGTAAGATTGCATATGTACACAAAACTTTCTCCTACGATTAACCCAAGATGAGTTGAAGCTAAAACCAGTTGTAGGTATTTATTTCCTCCAAAAGAATTTGATTGATTTGGGTACGACACAAAACTCATGCTATGTACAGACTAGAGCTGGTTAGACTTTACTTCGCGGGTCCTTTGCCAAATTGCAAACATGGGATATATATACCGGAAGCTGCGATCGATCACCCGACTAGAGCACGATCGAGCACCCTTAATTGACCTCGGGAGCAAGCTTACATTTATTATTCATGCAACTTATTACGACGTGACACTGCGTAAACCACATTAACTGTCAGAAAGAAGTATACATTGGCAACTTGATATGATCCTAATTAATTATGAAGTATAATGCTTTAAATGAAACCTAAGAAGGGAACAAAAATTCATAAGCATGTGGCCCATAGGCTGGCTCTGTCGGTCAGGGCTCAAATCAATTGGGGCTTAGCTTGATTCAAGCAAAACCAAACCCAATCCGGAACCAGAAACAATGACCCCTTTCTACTCGCACAAAGAAAAGCATCTAAACATTGGATACTGCAGGTAGATAAATATAAACGTGGTGGTTGCTGAAAATCAAGGCATGGATAGGCGTGTCAAACTTGCTGACCAATTCACCGGTGCATAGATTCAGCATTGTTTATCAAATCTAACTGCATCGATCATTGTGAACAGTGGTGTCTACCTATTTGTTTGTTCTTAAAAGTTTGATCATGACATATTTACCGTGTGTAAAAATAAAATAAAATTGATCATCACCTATAAACATAAGATGAGTGCAACTAGACATGGAAAACGGGCCGGACCGGCCCGCGAAACGTGCAGCCCGCCCGGGCTCGGGCCGGCTTCACTGATGTGTGGGCCCGGCACGGCCCATGGCCCGGCCGCGGGCCGGCCCATTAGGCCCAAAAAAAAAATAATATAAAATTTTTAAAAAAAATAATTTTTTATTAATTTTTTTTTTTCAAATACAAAAAAGTATTACATGTTTACATAAAAAATACAAAAGATATTTACAATATTTGTTTTACATTTATTTACATAAAGATTTATTCTATTGGAGAGTCTGTTCTGTCTGTAGAAGTTGATGTCGCTTCATCGTCTTCTTCTGAGTCAAACTTTAAGGTCAAACCTTGAAAACGATCAACTGCATCGTACCAATCTTTCAAGCAAACAGAGGCTTCTACAGACTTCTCCGATAATCTACATCTTTTTTCATTAAGTACTCGTTTCCCTGCAGAAAA